>VZRE01008835.1:84196-213031 GCA_013396775.1 Cephalopterus ornatus
CTAGATTGTTCTATGTTAAGCCAGTCACCATCAATATAGGGTCTCCTAGAGCAGGTTACACAGAAACGCAGCCAGGTGGGTTTTGAATGTCTCCAGAGAGGGAGACAATGAACTGGACCAGAGTATCTGAATTTCTTCTGTTGCTTTTAATCTATGATTGTAAAGTCTTGCCATTAATATCAGAGGCCAGAAGTCATGTTGGCATTCCTTAGGCTCAGGGTTCCTATATGTTGCTAGCTTTCAGCTATAACTTTTTTGTGCCTTTTACACTTGCTAAAGCACAATGAGGTTGATTGTACATTTTTTCCCATGCATCGTGGAGGAGAGATTTCATGGGTGATTAATTTAACCTCTTTTCAATTTATTTTAAGTGAAGATGAGTTAAATAAAACACTTTACAGGATCATAGAATTGTTGAGGTTGGAAGGGACCTCTGCAGGTTGCCCAGCCCCCTGGTCAAAGCTGGGTCACCTAGCACACATTGCCCAGGTCTGTGCCCAGTTGGGTTTTGAATATCGGCAAGGATGCAGATGTATCTTGGGCAACCCATGCCATTTGTTGACCACCCTCACAGAAAAAAAACGCCCACAATGTTAAGTGGGATATCTTGTATTTAATTTATGCATGTACCATCTTTTCCCTTCACTTGATACCACTGCCTTCCTTACTCTGCCCCCAACCAGGTATTTGTAAGCACAGATTCCTCTGAGCCTTTGCTTCTCAGGGCCTCCATCTCTCATAGCTTCTTCTCATACAAAAGGTTCTCCAGACCTTTAGTTACCTCCACGGTCTTTTGCTGGCCTTGCTCCAGTAAGTTCATGTCTCTCTTTTACTAGGTAGCTCAGAATTGGGCCCAGTGTTCAGGATGGCTTACCAGTGCTGAGTAGAGCGGAAGGATCACCTCTTTCAATATGCTGATGATACTCTTCCTAATGCAACCCTGATGGCTGTGCTCCTTCTTTGCTGTGAGGGCACACTGCTGGCTCATGGCCAGCTTGTTGTCCCTCAGGTCCTTTTCTACCAACATGCATGGGATTATTCCTGCCAAGTGCAGGAATTTGCATTTCCCTTTGTTGAATTTTGTGAGGTTACTGTTGGCGCATTTCTCAGCCAGTCAAGGTCTTTCTGAATAGCAACACAACTCTCTGATGTATCGAATACTCTTAGTTTTGCATTATCTGTGTGCTGTGTCTCACCTTGCAAGTTATTGATGAATTTCCACTGAAATTTTTGTGTTTCATCAGTTTGTCAGGGAGAAGACAATGGGAGGCTCTGAAAGAAACATTGTTAAAGTCAAGATAAGCAGTGTTCAGTGTTCTCTCCTTCTCCACTGGGTCAGCCCTCGGTCAGCCTTCGTTTTGTGAAGGCTATCAGGTTGGTCAGGCACAATTTTCCCTCCATATATCCATGCTCACTATGCCCAAACAACTTCTTATCCCACTTGTGTCTGGTAATGGTCTTCAGGTTTAATTTCGCCATTCCTTTCCCAGGAGTTGAGGTGAGCCATGACTGACTTTCTTGAAAGTAGAGATGGTATTTTTTCTCTTCCAGTCCTCAGAGTTTCCTCCCTCCACCCTGATCACTGTGACCTTTTTTGATCTTTCTGTGGTTGAGTGCTCTCACAATGACATCAGCCAGCCCTCAATACATGTGGGTGCGTTTCATTATGGCTTGTGGATCTGTGTGTGTCCATTTTGTTTAAATGCTTCCTAACCTGATCCTCCTCCACTGAGAGAAAATCTACCTTGCTCCAGGCTTTCCCACTGGTCTCAGGGACCTTAGATTGCTGAGAGATGGTTTTATCCCTAAAGAGTGAGATGAGAAGGGCATTCAGTGTGTTGGCCTTCTTCATGTCCTTTGTGAGGTCTCCATCAGCAGTGGGCCACCATTTTCCATAGTCTTCTTTATGCTGCAGATGACACCAGCAGAAACATTTTCTGTTCCCGTTCATGTGAGCCGTTTATCCACGCCTGTGATCCCAGTCAAGTTGTCATTCTCCAATTTGCATGCACCTCTTAATTCCGCCTGTTCCCTATGCTGTATGTGTTAGCATACAGGCTCTTTGGAGAGCTGATTTCCTAGAAGAGGTAGAATAGCTTTACCCATAATTCTGTCTGGTGGCCATTTCTCTATGTATGTGCACACAATTGTGGTGGGACCCTTACAGCCCTGTTTTTTGGCTTACAGATTTCCTCCTGTTGGCGTTGCTGGGTGCTCTTTGCTTGCCAACCTGGTCCTTCACTTCCTGTTTTGATTGCTGGTCATCCTCTCTTAACCCTGTTATTCCTAGTTTCAAATTCTCATTACTGGATTGGCCAGCCTGATGGCAAAAACATTTTTCCCCGGTTATGTGGACAACATCTCTGCTAAACAATCCTCTGTCCTCGTAGAACATCCCATGATCATGTGAAATCCAAAACCCTGTTGCCCACACCAACTACACAACCAATTGTTGACATGTGGGATCTGTCAACTCCTTCTTCACCCTTCTGCCTTTCTGAAATCATTGAGGAGAAAACTGCCTGAGCTCTCCGTGCTCTTGACACCACTGCCCCCACATCCCTTAACACCCCACCCCCCATACATGAACAGCAGTGTAGTAAATGTTAAGTGTTTTATCTGTTGTACTCTTTTGTGAGCAAATTTTTATGTAAAAACATTGCTGGAGAATTAATTATATGTCCTGACTTTTTTGTTTTATTAAGCTTTATTTATTCTTGAATGTTATTCTCCCAATGCCAGATTGGGCTGGCTGGCTACGCAAAGGCTTTTTCCACTAGTGTGGCTGATAGAGGGAAAATCATGTATGGTTTTCCTGTGCTCAGGAAAATCAAGGATTAATCTCAAATCAGTCTGAAACTCTACAGAAAGATTAATGAGTATCAGTACCTAGTGAAGAATTTGATAAAAATTATTTAAAACTACCTTTCAATTCCAGAATTTTTATTGTAGGTTGTATCATCTGGAAGACACCAGCATAAAAAGTTTTCCCAAACCTTGCTTCATAGCATGTTGTAAGACAATGAAATAGACACTATTTTAACATTATAATTGGTTTCACATGTGTCTTGTTTCTGTTTGTTCTAGGAAATGAACCCAGGAAATAATGTGAAGGGTCATGTGAAGCTCTGTCATAGCAGAAATTTTCTAAAAGATTGCTTTACCTGTAAGTTCTTCTTTTCTGTTGTTAAATGTTAAATTATATTGTACAGTGAGGAAAAAAAAAGAGTTTATTTTGGCGTTTTGACTTGGACTTGCAGCTTGATTGTAAAGAAAATCTTGCCAAGTGCATTATGTTTAACACCTACTATTATTAACTTTATATTTTAGGGAAGAGCAAACGAATGTTTTTCCTCTTTTATTGAGGTTTTGAATCTAATGAGCAAGATTTTCATGCTGAGTTGTTATAGATTATACATCCACTGTGATACATGCTAAAATGCAATAGCTTATTTTTCAGAAATTCTCTTAAAAGCAGATGAAAGGTAAAAATCATCCAAACTCATATGAGAGTGTGAAACTTTACCACTGAAAGTTCTTTAGCAAAGATTGTGCGTGCGGATGCCTGTTGTGACTCAGACATCTTTGGGATTCAGAGTTATTAAATTATATGATAGTGCCCTTTACAGTTGTGTCACTTGTGGCAAAGAATTTTCTTCAAGCTACAGTGAACTCATTTAATTTTACATACTTCTCACAATAAATTCCTCTTAGGAATTTAAACTGTTATTTTCATCTAAACTCTAATTGTCTACATCAAAATATTTAGGTAAGTCAGAGAGATAAACTTGCCTTCCTAGCAATATTGCAAGAAAAAGTGTTAAAAGATCCGTTTTACATAAAGAACTGAAACCATTAGGTTTGATTTTGACAGATACACGTAGGTGGGGGTAGAACTGAGAACAGAATTCAGAAGATCTTAGTCCCCATTAAGCAGTATACTTTGAAAATGTATAGATAAGCCTAAAAAGTGTATCATTAAAGAGATTGGGAGTTTGCAAGCTAGAATTTAGGCAGTATATTAATTTTCTCCCTTTTGGATGTAATTTTCGCGGTTTGAAAAAACAACAACTAGATATCAAGATCTTGAAAACTTTAAGGAGGAAGGTACTAATGCAAAATGTTTCAAAATTGGTAATAGCAGCTTAATCCTTTAAAAAAATAATAATTTCAGAATTTTTTCCTTATCTAGTACTCTGTTTCAAAGTAGCAGCAAAATCTATACGTGAGCAGCACAAGTAATTTAGTTTGACATAAAACCTGCAACGAAATAAAAACTTGGAAATGCTAGTCTTCCACAATTCAAGTTCTTTATGAAGTTTCAGAAAATATCCTGATATTTATTTCTGATTTTCTTCAAAAAGTACTTCTTTGTCTCAGTATTTCTTTCCTACTCTGATGTAACTTGAGACAACCATAAATTAGGTACAAATACAAGAAAATATGTAAGAAATTAGAATCTCAATTCTGCACTTTGAGTTGTGAAATAAAAACTGAACATTATTGTCTTTCTTGTATTAATATTCACACAGTGCTTGTGCAACTTCAGCAATTGCCCTATGTTATCTTAAATGTATTAAAATTAGTCTGATGAGCATTTCCTTTGGTTTTATCAAAGAATCTGGAGAGGCTATTTTAGGATTATTCAAGGAGACTTTTACAATTAGTCAAGAAAGAGAGAAGAACTGCTGCTCTGATAATGTTGTCTTAATAACTGAATTTGTCAGATATTCAGTATTATTTAGTCAGACAAGTGTATTTCCAGCATCATAACGGTAGCCTAAAAAAACCCTACACAAATTGATAAGAGGTTAGATTGAGTTAGAATTGGCTAATATATTTCAATTTTGTCTTCTCTTTCAAGTAATTGCTGTGTTCATGACTTCATGTCTCCCTGAGAAATCCAAGTATTTTATTTGTATGTACTTGTATGTATAGAAGTGTGTGTCTGCAGGTGTGTATCAATTAGAGATATTTATATTCACTGAAGATAAGACAACATTTGGGACAAAAGTACAGAAGTGACTTAGAAAATTCTTAGGTGATAACATGGAGAAAAGTCTTTGACAGGACTCAAACGTTGTGTTGTATTGCACACTGAGTAATAAAGTGCATTTGCAGCCTCCCAGACAAAAATGAGTTATTTGGAGTCCTGCAAATATGCTGATTTCTGTCTGATATTAATACTGTGACTGCATTTGAGGACAAAATAGCAGAAAAATCTGTTACTATATAGTTATAGACAATTTTGAAGTCTAATTAAAGAGCTGGCAATATGTAAGCATACTTCCTACTGAAGACTGCAATTGATTTTACAATTCACATATTCAATCATTATATTGGTATAAACAGAAAAGTCAACATAGAGAGGAAAAAGGATTATATTATTACCACTACTATTATCATTTTCTGAGCACAGGTTGCTACGAGAGAGAAATCTAAAATTTTTAACCATCAGATAGTTCCAACTTATTTTTCTCAAGTCTTTTTGTTAGAAATAATTCCATACTGTCAATTGTTATATTGATGAAAAGTATTTCTGTTATAAATTTATTGTACCTGGTAGTATTCCAAATAAATTAATCATTATTGTAAAACTGGCTGTCATGACTTACAGATATGTAACTATATAACTCATTGGGATCTGTAGATCATGGTGGCAATTACTTAATTATGATCAGTTTTGTAATTATTATATTTTTCTCCCAAAAGGAATTTGCATGCTTTATTTCTATTAATGTTAGCTGGTGAACAAATCATAGCATCATAGAATAATTTGGGTGGGAAGGGACCTTAAAGATCATCTAGTTCCAGCTCCACTGCCATGGACAGGGACACCTCTCACTAGATTAAGGTGATCAAAGCCTCATCCAACCCGACCTTGAACAGCAGGAGGAATGGGGCATCCATAACTTCTCAGGGCAACCTATTCCAGTGCCTCACCACCCTTTGAGTAAAGAATTTCTTTCTAACATCTAATCTAAATCTCTTCTCTTTTACTTTAAAACCATTCCCCCTTATCCTATCATTAACCACTTGTGTAAAAACTTACTCTCCCTCTCTTTTATAAGCTCCCTTTAAGTACTAAAAGGGTACAAATAAGAAAACAGGAATATTTTTCTACTTATTCCCCCCCTCCCCTCAGCTAGATTGTTCTATGTTAAGCTAGTCACCATCAAAATAATACTTCTGTCCTGTGCTTATAAAAGATCAAACTTTAGGTATCTTAATATGTTCTGTGTAAAATTAAGTAGTAGCACAAAGCCTACTTCCATATTTTTTTAGAAGAACCAGAATTTCAAAATATGATAGCCTTTCACTGTGACAGAAATTGAAGAGTACAGTCATTATGTTTACACATTAAATTATTGTTCTTTATGAAAGGCATGTTTGCTGCTGAGTTCACCTTTTTCTCTGAATACTTCCCTTGCTGGATCTCTGGAGAACTTAGCTTTTTCTCCTGTTCTTCTCATGCCTTCTGAAAAAAAGAGATTTGAAAACTTCTCTTGATTCCACTGACAATACAGGGTTGGGTCAGTTGTTTGGAGATCCTGATGAGAGTCTAGTGCAAGTAGGGAAAAAGGTGAAATTAATCCAGTTAAAAACCAAAAACACACTACCAAAACCAGGAGTAAGAATTGAAGCAATATCTACAGAAACTGGTAAAGAATAGCAAAGATTTTTTGTTGTAGAAAATTCTAAGACCCTAATAGCACATTAATTTCCAAGGAGTGTCTTGCACAACTCTAAGGTTTCAGTGATCTCTGGGGATTGAATCTTCCACTGCTCTCCCACACCTGCCTTTTGTCTTTCTGAACTAAACTTAAACTTTTGTCATGTGTTACCTTGCATAAGTTTTCATGTCACCTTCTGTGAATAATACAAATTTTAATTGTACCATTTTTGCATAATGTAAGCATCTTCCTGATCATAAGCTTGTACAATGCTAACTTGCAGAATAAGGAGAATAGAATTATTGTAAACGTCTTTCATCTTTTGCTTTATTACTTATTAAGTAGATTTTTCTTTAATAAGGAGTCTATTGAGGAATGTAAATAGATACATCTGAACTATTGATGACACTAAGAAATACAACAGCTGTCCCTGTTGTTGCTTCATAATTTGCTTTGCTGAGGTATAATTTCATGCTTTGTTAAAATCAGACAGATATTAACTATGATTTTCTGAAGGCGAAATAAGAGGACAGGCTCTGTTAAAATTCTGTGTTTTTAAAAATAGATAGTACCTAATATTTACTGAAAGTAGTGGTCCTACTTTCAGGAAAAATGTCCCGTAAGTTATATATGTTGGCATAGTAAAGAGCACTGATGAAACTAAAACTAAATATTTTATTCTTTACGGTCATATACAGTCAATGTTTTCTCTACGTATAAACTTCCTAAATCTCAGGTAGTGTCAGAATGCATGTGTAGACATCAAAATGGTTCTAGTGAACATGTGCACAGTATTCATAACCCACCAGCCATGGCTTTATTAACTGCTGAACATAAGGTAAACTGGAGAATCGTGCGAGCTGTGTTAGAAATTAAGTGGTTGATGGCTTCTCAGGGAATAAGCATTGCCAAATTTGAAAAAGCGCCATCAGGGGAAAAAAAAAGGCACACAAATAAAAAAAAATTAATCGCAAAGAATTCTCAGGAACTGAAGATAAGGTACTCTGTTTTGATGAATTAAAAAAAATAATTTGAGGTCCAGTGGGAAAAAAGGGAGAGAATGATACGAGCATAGAGTACTTCTGACTAATAGGTGTTATTTTGTATTTTTGATTAGTCTACTGGTTTTCAAATTTAGCAGAAGACAACTTCTTAGTTTATTTTCAGTGTTATGAAAATATACATTAATTCTCTATTTATTTTTTATCATTAATAATAAGTTTCTGGTTAATTATGTGCTGGTTTACAGAATGTACGGGTAGAAATTATAAATGCTTTGATTCCCTCATTTAGCATGGTGTGGTTATAGTATATGCTTCCAAATTATGCAACAAGATTTGGCTTCACAACCTCTCTTCAAGACTAAGTTTGCATCTGTCCCTCTTGAAGTAACTATCTCGACCATATCCAAGCAGTAGCTTGGAAGGGAAGGAATGAGTACCATCATGTAGCCTGTAATTTTTACTTCACCTGTTTATTACACTCATTAGCTCTTACTCCACAATTAGTCCATTACAGAAAATGTAATCTGGGATTAGAGCCAGTGAAAATTGTTTTTGCTGAGTCTGTTTGCAAACAGTTGTTTGTCCTGCAAACAAGATTAATGCATTTTAGAGCAAGAGTCATAATGAAGTTAGAAAAGTGCAAAGAGAATTCCCTACAGTTTTAATTCACACCACTTTACAGGAACAGCGATTTTAGGTGAGATATGGTATTGTTATGCTGTATGTCTGCATCTCATACTACCTTCCTTTGGGCAAAAAACTTTGTTTCAGCTTCCCAAAGGATAAAAAGTTCAACTCTACCCTCAATAATTTCCACAGCGTGGAGGTATTGTATTGTCATAGAGATGCAAGGGGTGCAGCAGGACCTCCAGAATGCCCACACAAGGACACTCATCTCTGAGAGGCTTGTTTGGACCCACTGAAAGTAGAACACTCCTGAGAAACCTCATATTGGTAGAGAAGCAACTTACATATTTTTTCCTTCATGTTACCTAGAAGTTGATGTGTCACTGAGCATTGTGTCTTCCTCTTCTAAAGGCAGGTTTAAGGAGACTGTCTCAGGAGATGTCATTCTGCAGGATTACTCCTGTGATAGACTGCTGATACTGTCTGAGAGACTGTAATGATTGTTGCCTTCTGGTGCCATCCACAAAGCTAGAGAGGATACTTATTAATGTAATGAACCAAAGACAGCACTGTTTTTGTGGGCTCTTCATGAGAGGATGGTCCAAAAGTTCTCCATTTCCACTGCCACCTCAGTAGTTTCCTGGAAAAAAAGAAATGTAAGCTCTTGGCTCTAAACTTGAATGGTAGAGGCCAATTCATACTTCTGTAATTATTTTGATTGCAGTTTATTGTTGTAGTCTATTTCAGGTAAACCCACACTGCGTGAGTCATAAGAAATTGCTAGTTAGAAAACAGTTAAGATGTCAAGAGGTGCTTTTGCTCCTCAAGTAACTAGTTTAGCATTAATGTCAGGTCTGTGTGGATATAAGTTTGGGGTTGTTTTTGTTGCCTTTTTTATTTTTTTAAATTGTGTACATTGTAAGAGCGTTGCCTTACAACTATGCAGTAATCTATGATAGGTTACTTGTATTTTTAGATTTTGTATGACTTTTGTACTTGGGCTTCAAGATATTCTTTTTATACAACTCTTGCTTTGTAAATAGGTTCGAAGTGACTGCGACTATAAGTAGAAGGTTTATTTAAACAGAAAACAACCTAAAGAGTGACATAAGATATTACTGACAAACTGACAGGAGGGCAGTAGGAATACTGATGTGCTTCCTGTGTATGTTTCTATTTTTGTGATTAAGCAGTGATAGGAGTCAATAATCTAAAGGAAGTAAACAAGCAAAACTTGTCTGTGTTGCTATCTGCAGCTTTCTGTTGACTAGGAGCTAGGACATATCAGCAGCTTGTGGGTTTTTTTGCTTTACTGGCCCAGCAGTGTACATAGTCTATATTATACAGATGTGCATAGAAGATCTTGGGAAAACAAGATTTTGTGCAGTATTGCCATCTCCCATTACTAGCATTGCATAGCTGTTGCTGCAATCCTTGGACTTTCCAGGTTCAATTATCTTGTTATTAGTGGGAAAATTGGAAAAACACTGCTGATAGGTGGTATTTGTGTGTTTAAATAGTTAAAATACATAGTTATAACTGTAGTTTGTAGCTAGAATTTCTAACAGGTACACTTTGCAATGTGCTTTGGCTGTTCTCTGACTGGGGACGTGGCTAGACTAGAGCTGTGTATGTGCTTCCTGTGCAGAGGTCAGAGAGGTATGATGGGTATTAATCTTGTATTAATTTGGAAGGTACTATTCCTGGAATGTTTTGCAGCAATCATTCAAGAATTCCTGCTAAAGCAAAAACTTCTTTAATACTCTTTCATGTAAAATGTCGTAAGAGTTAATTCTTAAGGCTACATTAGCACTGACAGACAGCACTGGCTGCTATTAATTTCAGAGTACAAAATTTGTGCCGGCATCTGGCTTAACAGAGGAGAGAATTTGCTTTGGAGCGTAGAGTGCACACACTTTAAGTGGCTAGGGTTAGATGACACCCTTTTCCCAGTGTATATCAGTCAAAGAAAGAGGATTGCAACAATTTCCATTTTGAAATGAACTTGGCTTTCATATTTAAGTGATCTGTTGAAGAGATGGCAATAGTGTGCATCTTAAAGAAATAGGTTATATCATCTATAATGACTCAGTTTTTCTCAATTGACTTTAGAGGGCAGGAAGGTCCTGGAACGATCCTTACAGCCTTAGTTTCCTAGGTGCTGCATCATGAGTTTCTCATGGTTTCAGCAGGTCTGATAGCCTGGCTTTCGTGTACTCAAACACGAACACCCCTGAGAAGGGAGTGCAGCTGAGTCTGCTCCTGACACGAAGAGCAGAGCCATGACACTTGAAGGTTAGAGCTTAGGGGTGCCTGGGGAGTGTCTCTGCCCTCACGTATACTGACTTGGCAGTGGGAGTACGTGTGTGTTGTACTGGAACTGTCTTTGTGTAAGATGCTATAGTGAAGATATTTCCTGAGAGCTGACAAAATGTAACTGCGCTGGTCACAAAGAGAAATTGAAAGCAAAATTACAGCAATTCTTTTCTGACCATAGATAGTCTGACTGAGATTTTTGTTTTGGAAGAGATTGTGTGTATTTTATTTTAAATAATGTTTTTTTCTTCCTAAGCAAATTACACTATATTTAAATTGAGCTAAATATACAAAGTATATATATATTCTGCATAAGCATAATTATAATGAGACAAACAGATACAAAAGGAAACTGTTACTGTTTTTTTCCTGGAAGATTTCTCTAATTTGCAATGTTTTTAATAGTCCACATAAATCAATTTTCAAAGATGTCACCATGAATAAGGATTTTATTATATCTGACAAATGCATTTAAATACAGTTATACTACTACTGCTATTATTATTAGGTGGAATGATGCCATGTTGAACACTTTGAAGCAGGCAGATGTAAACTCATCTGGAGAGATGTATTCATAACCAGTAACAATTAAAAATATCTTATTAGCTCTTACAGGTCTCCTCTGTGACCAAAATTTGGATTTTGCTAATGTATCCTAGAAGCAATTCTTTCAACAAAACGTCTAGTTGTGTTCTGATTCTTAATGTTACTCTGACTCTAGCTGCAACCTGTAACTGAATTATTTACTCTAATTTTATGCTTTATAAAAATTCTAGCCTTTTACAATTTATGAAATGTTTTCCTTACAATTTCATTTAATAGGCCCTTATTTTCTGTCCTGACAAAATTCTTCATCTACTGTTTCTGTGTATCTTGCATTACTTTATTCACTTTAGTTCTTCATCAGTCCTCTCCTCCAATTTAATGGTCTGTCCTTTTCATCAGTCTTTCTGCAGGTGGAAGTTTTGTGGATTTTGTACTGCTGAAGTGAACCTAATGGGATGGGATTGTCACAGTGAATGTTCATGACCTTGTGGCACTTGTTTCTGTGAAACTGGTGACACGCTTCACAAAAAAACAGGGAAAGCAAGCACAGTAACAGTTTTGGGGAGTTTTTTTCTACTTTTTTTCTTTTTATGTTGGTTATACAAAGCTTTGATTTGATGTTATTAGGCTGTACCTATAATGTGCTTACTTTATGTTAAATAAGTCATAGCAGTAGTCTCTGTTGTTTGTTGCAATAAAAGTACCCAATACCCATGCTTAGTTGTTTTCACATTTGTGATCTGTGAATGGAAGAAAAGATGGTATTTGTAGACAGAAGTTGAGCACTATTACTATTGTAAGAAGTGTGAAGTGAGAAGGATTATAAGGATTCTTTGAAATCAGTGAATTTTTATCCTTTTGTCGATTTTAACAAGTGTTCCTATTTTAATAAAACTGGGCTTCTAATTTGCTAGACATGACATGCATATTAAGAAATATTCTTTTCCCGCAGGAGTGCCTACCATCTAAATATACAGAAAACACATGGGTTGAAAATAAGGTTTTACAGTGGTAGCTTTTTCTATGAGCATAGCTTACTTGCTCCATCATTTATGCCTTATATTCTGGTTGAAAGAAAGTTTCTTAGACTTTAAGTTTCTTAAAAGGTTAAAGTTGCAATGAAGTGCTTGTTCACTAAAAAAATGATTATTGGTTAAACGAAGACGTTGCACCCGTCACTGAACAGACAGCATAGGAAGGCAGTTCATGCTTGCGTCATACTCGGAGTCGTACACTGCCTTGAGTAAACTGGGCTATGCAATTTAAAGAAGGGCAACTCTCAGCTTTTTGTTACTCATGTGCTACCAGGGAATCGTGCTCAGGCGACAGTGGCGAATTTTAGTGCTTTGTTAAGCAAATCGTTCCAAAAATTGCAACAGTTGGGCACTTGATCTAAAAACAGATTTGTACCTGCTATTAATTGGATCCGGGGTGGATTTCACAGCATGCAGCAGAAAGGGAAAATTTTTTCTTTGCGTCACGAATGTAATAAAACTCTTGACCCAGTGCCACTAATAGCTGTGGCTTAGTTGACACAGCCTTGTAGCTTTTTTTAAGCTAGTAGGACAGCAACAACTCAGGGCTGTGAAAAGTATTTCATTCTTAGATGAGTAATAGGAGATGACAAAGCTGCTTCATTCATTTCTTAGTGTCTCATAGATACCATCCTCTTAGTCATTCTGGTAAATGCATGTTACAGTATTGTTGTTATAGGTCTTATTCTGTCTCATGTCACTTCAGTTTTCCTTACTGTTAGTGAGGGAAAATCATCTAGCGAGGGGTCATTTTTTAACTGCATTTTCTATCTGAAATGAGAATTTCAGTGAGATAAGAGAGCTCTGGGTTTTCAGTTAAGTTTGTTCAAGTTTACTGCTTCGTCTGGAAAAAGCCAGTGGGATGAGATTTAGGTGATAAAATGCCTTTTCAGGCAGCTGAGGAATATTGGAGGGAGTGAACAAAAACTGACTAGGAAGTTCTACTATCTATTTATGAGATAGAATGTTATTTTAAGGTAAATGATTCTTAAAATATTAATATCTACAAAGTGTTTATCAATGGGTGGTATTAGAAAAAAGTGATAATTAAAACAAGATGTGCCTCAGTAGTTTTTGTGAATATTTCAAGGTGCAGGCTTTGTTCAAGGTGCTTTGAGACTCATCTTTCTGGGAAACATGGATATGTTATCTATGCATTCTCTTCTAAAGAAATTTCACAATACTTCTCGAAATAATGTTTGCTTGAAATGGAAATTTTGCTGACTTCAGAAAATATTCAGTTTCAGCTTCAAAAATATTTTGTATTTTTAGATTTCTTCTATTTTGACCTGAACTGGTTCACTACTGTCATGAAACACGTTTGATATCTAATGTGTCTTTTTTATGCAAAGACCAAAATTTCACTAAATTCTCTTTGAAGAAAATAAAGGACAAATCAAGAATATCTTTCAACGATATTCAGTGTAGATTAAATCCATCAGTAAGTGAAAAGAATACAGTTTTCAAATATGATTATGGTGGATTTTCCAAGGAATTTGGTGACAAATTGCCTTGGAAATTTAGCGGGCACAAGGCTTTCAATGTATTTAGACTTTTCAGAAAATTCAAAGCCTAATCCCAGGTTAAGGCACTAAGTAAGCAGCACCAAAAGTAGAGGATCTTTAGGTGCAGAATTTAGAAACACTCTTAGGAAAAGGCTGATTATATTGGTTTTGAGATTTTTTTTTTTTTTAACTTTTCAGCTAGCATTTTTTTCCCATGTGCCTATTAAACTGACACAGTATAGTCTAATAGTGATATTGTCCAAAGTCTTTATTCGTTTTCCCCAGTTTTTTTCTGTTTCAGCTGTTTTGTTACTGTTTTTACTTAAAGTATGTGTTGGATTTCCCTATGCAGTTTCAAATAGTTTTGCACTGGTATATTCAAGAGTTTTAAAATGTCACTGATGTATATGCCTAGTTACTGAATCCAATATTTTTGTGCATTAGAGAAAGAGGTTTTCCACAGCTATTAACTGAAGTTTGTGTAATGTAGTCTGATATCTGCATATAGCATCTGCTTTGAGATGGCTGCTACCCTTGCATTTTTGCCACACTGGGTACCTTAATGAAAGTGAAGATAAATTCCCTGCTTGAAGTGTTTATTACTAGAAAACGTCTGTAAACTTATGCTGTAAATATTCTTGAAATGTGCAGCTTTTTGTAGTTTCCCACTGAAAAAAGTTTCTTGAGGTGGGGGGGAGGGCAATGGTTAGAATTCGAATTCAAATAATGATTTCCTGTTCCATCATTTTCAGTCTGTGTATTTGCCCAGCATAATTTTAAGGGTGGACCTTTGCTATGTAAGAAGTGTGTGACACTTGCGCCAAGGCTTTGATTTTGCTCATGTCTTCAGTAGAAGCTTTTGAAGTTCAGAAGCAGACAGATGGGAGGGGTTTTACATCTTGGAGGTGTTACAGTGTAATCCTAACTTTCAGACCTAGGGTATCTGTGCTGCTCAGAGAACGGGAAATAAAGACTTGCAATCTGAACTGTTATGCACAATCCATTAATGTACTTGGCAGTCCTGCAAATAAATAAGCTAATTCTCTCCGACTAGCATGTGGAGATGCAATAAGCCTCATAAATATCCAGTTTCCAACTTAGTGTTTAGCCCAGATGATGAGAGTCACATGACCTCTTGAAAAGCAATCTTATTTTCATAAAGCTGAACTTAATAAAGTTGGGTTTTCTTTTACAGAGTATAAAGTGTGTGAACTGTTGCTCGTGTTTGGGAGTCACTCTTAGAGAATCTTAAACTGTTGCACTGTAAAAACATGTGTGATAATTGGTAATGTGGTAAGATAGTCAACAGTACAAAATAAACTTTTAATCAGAATGTGATGTGAAGAAACTGCTTAGCTTTGTGGCACAAGGCGGATGGGTAGTAAATCTTACTTCAATCCTGAGAATGAATTTATTTTTTTTTTTTAAGCAGGAGATTGACAAATCTGACCCTTTGTTAATTTAGACTCTTAATAACCTTTCCAGACTCTTTTAAAAAATGCAGTTATTCAGTGAGAAAAACAAGAAAAAACTTATTTATGTCTGAAAATATTCTTGGGAAGGATGACTTCAGAAAGTGTACTGGAGAGCGATTGTAACTTTTTTCCGGATTGTTTTTGATTGGTATGGGCAAATGATGAAAAATCGTGCTCACTACGGGTGAAATTGCTATGTGGAGAAGCGTGGTGCTCTGAAGTGCTTAGTGGAACTTAAAAGAACTGTAACTGGTATTGGGTCTTCTCAGGTTGGATTTTCTTCCAGTGCCTAAGTAGAGGTGTGATTACAGAACAAGTGCTTTTCATAGTCTTCTCACGTTTCACAGGAGTTAACTCCAAAAAGTACTACTTTTATATACTATTGAAGAGAATTTAGTTTTTTATTGAAGCCTGAAAGAACATGTTCATTCTTATCTTCCAAAGCAAAGCATCCAGGTGGAGGTAAGATAAAAGTATGATCAAATTAATCTTGCAATGTTTAGAAAGCTGGTAATGGGTAACACAAAGAAATATATAACTTAAATCTGTGGTAGAGGTGTGTTAGTTTGAAATGAATATTTTAAACACATAATCTGCAGAAATACATAGAGTGCATTGATTTGCCCGGGTGTTTATGTTGATGGGTGCTTTTCTTTAGGAAATGATTTTATTGTCTTTCTTCTCCTTCCCGTCTCCTAGATGAATTACCACTGTTAGATGCTGAGCTCCATGGAAAAGTAACAGACAAAACAACCCCCTCCAAACTCTTGATTTCTTATCAATAAGCAACATGTAAAAACCTGAATAGTTCTTATTTCCATATTTCTTTTCAAAAAATGTTCACAGGTTTGAAACTAATCATCTTATCCTTCAGAACAGGAGTTTGAGGGATTTGTTTTCTGAATCTGGGTTTGCTACAATTTAAAATGAGAAAGCTGTATTGTGATAATAAATTCAAAGCTAGTATTGCAATGTCCATCTAGGTGTAATAAATATGTAGAGAATTAGGTAAGCATCATAATACCAAACTACATCTGATTAGAAATAAATATCTTTGTACTACTTATGTGACTCTGCTTTTGATATACTTCCACAGTTTTAAGATTAAATTATAAAGTTAATCCCATATTTTTTTGTCTTGTAGTTTAATAACCCTTTGAAATTCTCTTTATCTGGAGAAAATAAAGAGGGATGAAGAAAAGACTTGTACATATTTAGAAGAATGCTGTATCACACATTTCTATACTTCATTATTTAATCAGACATACATTCCATGTTTGTTAAAGAAACAAACTTTCTGATTTCATTAAATTTCTCAGGCATGTAGAGTTACACCCAGGGAATGTGTTTTGTTTTGAAGTCAGTCAGTGACCCCTGTAAAAATGTTTAATTAACTTTTGCCAATGTTAATATAGTTCTATTATACTCAGCAGGCTGGATGAGCTCCCTCTGGTGGCTCATTTACATTGAGGGTCTGTTTCGTTTCCTTGGTATCTGTTTACTCAAACAAACAAGGTTCTGACCCCAGGTATCAGCCAGGTATCGGTTCCTTCTGGACTTATGCTTTAATTGAAAAACATCAATAATTTTCTTACAGAATGAAACAACAGCATTTAAATTGACAGCAGTTTCAGTTAATTTGCAAAATAAAGAGATACTAGGTAACATTATAAGAAAATAAAATCTAATTACTTCCTTCTAAGTGTAAATCACACAATAGGTGGGTGGCAGTAATTTAGCAGTGGTACCCAATTACAATACTGTTTACTTTTAAACTTAGGAAATATTTAGGTATTAAACCAAAATATTTGGATATTGACCAGAGATTGTGGAGTTCAGTATCGGGCAAGGAGGAAGCAGGGCAGCAAGTAAGATTACAAACATGGACTTCAGGAGAGCAAATTTTGGCCCTTTCAGGGATCTTCGTGGAAGAATCCCATGTGAACAAGTCCTGCAGGGAAGAGGGGTCCAAGAGAGTTGGTTGATATTCAAGAATCACTTCCTCCAGGCTCAAGAACTATGTATTCTGATGAGCAAGAAATTGGGCAAAGGGGTCAAGAGACCTGTGCAGAAGAATAAGGAACTCCTATCAATACTCAAGCATAAGCAGGGAACACACAGGTGGTGGAAGCAGGGTCGGGCTACTTGGAATGAATACAGAGAGGTTGACAGAGTAAGTGAAAATGAGACAAGCAAGGCCACGGCCCATCTGGAACTAAATCTGGCCAGGATCTCAGGGAAAACGGGAAGGGCTACTTCAAATATATCAATAAGAAAAGGAAAAATACGGGTAATGCAGGCCTTTTACTAATTGGAGGGGGGACCCTGGTAACAGGGGACACAGAGAAGGCAGGATTATGGCAGAATGCTGCCTTTGCATCAGTCTTCACTGACAAGATCAGCCCTCAGGAATCTCTGACTCAGGAGACCAGGGTAAAGGAGTGTTGGAAGAAAGATTTTCTTTTAGTCAAGGAGAATTGGGTTAGAGAACACCTAGGCAGACTTGACATCCACAAGTCCATGGGCCCTCGTGAGTGCTGAGAGAGCTGTCAGACACCATGGCTAGACCGCTCACGATTATCTTTGAAGGATCATGGTGACTGGGAGAAGTGAGGACTGGAAGAAAGCAAATGTCACCCCGGTCTGCAAAAAGGGCAAGAAGGAGGATTCAAGTCAGCCTCACCTCAGTTCCTGAAAAGGCAATGGAGCACCTCATTCTGGAGACCACCCGTACCCATGTGGAGGACAAGAAGGTGATTAGGAGTAGTCAGCATGGATTCCCTCGAGGTAAATCATGCTTGACCAACCTGATTGCCTTCGACAATGAAACAACTACTTGGTTGGATGAGGGGAAAGCAGAGGATATTGTCTACCTCAACTTCAACAAGGCTTTTGATACTGTCTCTCACAACATCCTCATAGGAAAAATCAGGAAGTGTGGACTGAATGAGTGGACAGTCAGGTGGCCTGAGAACTGGCTGAACAGCAGATCCCAGAGGGTCATAATCAGTGGTACAGGCTATAGTTAGAGGCCTGTCTTTAGCTGTGTCCCCCAAGGCTCAACAGTGGGCCTATTATTGTTCAATATATTCATCAGGTTGCAGGAGGTGATCCTGCCCCTCTACTCAGCACTGGTGAGGTCACATCTGGAGTGGTGTCTCCAGTTTTGGGCTCCTCAGTACAAGAAAGACATGGAGCTCCTGGGGCAGGTTCAGCAGAGAGCAACTAAGAGAGCAACTAAGACTGGAGCATTTCTCTTATGAGTAAAGGCTGGGGTAGCTGGGCTCATTCAGCCTTGGGAAGAGAGAGCTGAGAGGGGATCTCATCAATTTCTGTCAGTATCTGAGGGGAGGGTGCCAAGAGGATGGAGCCAGGCTATTCTTGGTGGTGCCAAGCAATAGGACAAGAGAGAACAGGCAGAAACTGATGCACAGGAAGTTCCACCTGAACACAAGGAAGAACTTTTTCACTGTGCAGGGGACTACGTACTGGAACAGATTGCCCAAAGAGGTTGTGGAGTCTCCCTCAGTGGAGATATTCAACAACTGTCTGGATGCAATCCTGTACAGTGTGCTCCAGTGTCAGAATCACAGAATATTCTGAATTGGAAGGGACCCACAAGGATCGTTGAGGCCAGCTCTTAAGTGAATGTTCCATACGGGGATCAAACCCACATATTGGCGTTATTAGCACCATGCTGGATGACCCTGATTGACCGGGGAGGTTGAACCAGACAACCTGCTGCAGTTCCTTTCAACCTTACCCATTCTGTGCTTCTGTAAAGCAAATGATTCAAGAATGTGAAGTTTGTGTTTTTAAAGTGGTTTAATCCTGTGGATGAACTGTAATATGAGTTAAAATGAATCTTGGCGTCAGAATTCATTTATTTTATAGCTTTAAAGAGAAGCATAATACATCTCACTTTTTATAGACTTTTTAAAACTATGAAGTCAGGGCAATTTGTGGGTCAAAACCACCAGTAAATTTGGAATGAGTTCTCCATTTCTGTAATGTTAGTTTCCACAGATCCTTTCGAACTCCATACTGTTGTAATTTAATGGGATCCTTATCATACTAGCATTGAACTGTCCTCTCTCCGAAGCAGTGGGAGAAGTTTCAAACCCAAACAGCCAATGCAAACTGGACATAAGGTTAAAAACTCAGTTCAATGTAGAACAGTTCATTTATCAAGGTATTGTCAATAAACCTGGTTATGGAATAGAATATTAAAAAAGTAGAGAAGTTATAGTTCTTGGAATATGAATATTTAGCCAAAGATAAAATTTTCCCTTGTGTGTTTCTGAAGGAAAGAAGGAGAAAGGAGTCACAGCAGATGAAAATAGGAGGGAACTAACAGTGTTTTATAAGCTTATAAAGTAGACATGTAAAATAAAGGCAAAAGTATAGTATAATCAACAATAGACACCTGTAGGAAGTTGAGGAGAAATATCTTATAAAAAGTGGTCTGAATGAATATTCATTTGCATGTTTTAATTAATATCTTCCATTTTTCATATCCCTTAAACATCCTGGCAGCTGAGATTCACAAAACAAATAATACTTAGCAAACATCTTTGTATACTTTCAGTATTCACACAGATGGACCTTTTATTTTTTGATCACAAATTGTGCATCTGTCTTTGTTCTTTGTCAAATAATGATCCAGAGCACAGTTCATAGGATAATACTGTGCACCTGAATATCTGCATTAAAAATAAACAATCTTGGTCTTCCAGTCTAATTAGTGACTAGTAACAGAAGCAAATGGGTTAGCAAATAATTTCCTTTTATGCAGATCTTTTAGAACAGTTTCCCACTGCCTTCAAGTTCTGCATCTCCTGCATGTTGGCAAACACAATTTCAGAAGTAAAAGGTCTAGTGTTTGAGGAAATTACTGGTGTACTTTTTTCAGGACTAGGAAGAATTGGAAATAACTTGCTTGGTGCACTCTGGAACTATGTTTACATTCTTGCAGCTGATGATAACTAGTATTTTCCAGTCATCCTTTCATAAAGAAATACGCTGATCCTTACTATCAGTCTGTGTTCCTGTCTGCTACCTGAGTTCCTGCTCTACCAGTGCCATAACTGCTGCTTTTACTGTTGAACTTCATCCTGTTTCTAACGCTCTCATCTGGAAGATGAGTCTTCCAGCACTGTGTCCTGGTCCTCCTGTGTTGACTGACAGCTTTGAAGATTGGCCAAGAAGTTAAGTCCATTCTTACCAAGCAACACTGGAAGTCTTTAAGATTAATGGATTTGGGTTTGCAGCATTTAACCCAAAATTATGAGGGTGGAATCCACTGCTTGCTAAATTTTCATGTTTCTATCATAAAGACTATTAACCACCTTAGGTTAAAGAGCTGCTTAAATACCTTTTTCATGTATGTCATTGAGAAGTGGGAAATAATAGGAAAAATAGTGGGAAATAATATTTTAGGTGTCAGTATCTTTATATACCCACTATTCTGAAGAGGCACATGGGCAACAGCATTTAAATTTTGTGTGCTGGTGGAAATGGGCAGCTAAGACAGCATGGCATGCAGATTAATTCCACCACAACAAAACCAGGAATATAGTTTTATACAGTGTAATTTTATGAAATATTACTGCCTTTGTATTGCTGAAGGGCGGCACTGTTTGTAAGCGATGGCTGAGAGGTTAATGTTTATCACAAAGGTAGATGTTCATCATACCTGAACTAGAGAAGTAATAGGACCTCTTAGTACTTAGCATCATAGAATCAGCCGGGTTGGAAAGGACCTCTGAGATCATCAAGTCCAACCCTTGATCCACTACCACCATGGTTACTAGACCATGGCACTAAGTACCAGTCTCATCTTAAAAACCTCCGGGGATGGAGAATCCACCACTTCCCTGGGCAGCCCATTCCAATGCCGGATTACCCCCTCTATAAAGAATTTCTTCCTAATATCTAATCTAAACCTCCCCTGGCAGAGCTTAAAACCATGCCCTCTTGTCTTACTGATAGCTGCCTGGGAGAAGAGACCAACCCCCACCTGGCATACACACAAGTTGGGTACTGCAATGAACATAGTAGGATTCCTGTCTGTGTAGTGAGTAGGTAAGTGTCACTGCAGTATAAATAATTTTTTCAGTGGACACTGATAATTTCAGTTCTTTTGTAATGTAAATTCATTAAATACATAGTCTGCCCATTCTGCAAAAAAGTTGGTCATTGCCTGTAAACAAAAATTCTAAATGGGCTGTTCAAGTTACTGGCAGTTTATAGAACTTTGCAAGTCTTCCCTTGTTCCCTGTTTCATGAGGACACTGTAGTGTGGTAAGTGAATAGTATGCGTGGTTTAATTTAAATAAACTTAGTGCAAACACTACATTGGAGGCATCCATGAAAGTCTGTGTTTGGCAGTGAAAATCAGTTGGTTTTAATTCTGTTGTCTAGGAGATAATGGAGATAATTTGCTTTAACAGCCTGGGGCAACATTTAATCCAATTTATCACCATTCTGTAATTTCTTATCTCACTTTTATCAAATCAAAGTTAAACTTTTATTTGAGGTACTGGTCATATTTTAATTCAGTCTCAGCTATTAGTTTTTGATTTTTTTGCTTGCTTTTTGACTTGTACCATTCCATGACCTTGGCTTTTCCAATGTTCTAAAAATGTTCTAAGCTGTTCCACTTAGGCAATGTATCGGCACAGAATATGCAAGTGGCAAATTGATTCTTCCATATTTGCACCAACTTCTGTTTTAGCTTCTCAGTGGAGGAGAAGACGACCTGTGCTTAGTAATTCTGTTGATGAAAGGATGTGTAATAATGTACAATATCCAGTGAATAGCAAGATAGAAAAATATCTGAAGACATTAGTTTGAAATTTTCAGTTGATTACTAAATACCTTTAATACACCTATACTGCTGTAACATGCTGTATTACATTATGTGGTACTTCTCAGCACTCCAGTCAATTGCAAAGCTGGAGGTGGTAAAGGAAAAAGCCACCAAAACCTCCCTGAGGATCTAGTAACATGATGACAACATTTAAGTTTATACCAGCTCCTTGTAGTATTTAAAAAGTGACTTCTTATATGACATCTCACAGCCCATTCGTTCCAATTTGCGAAGGCCACAAAATCTATTCATGTTTTTAAAATAATTTTTAAATTTTGCTTTTGATGAGGATTTACTTGAATATGAGTTCTGTTGAAAACTCCTGCGTTCCTGAGGCTCCTCCATGTGAAGCCAGCTCACAGTGCAGAACAGCATTTAGGACACACTTGTCCAGATGGCAGAGAACAACAGGTTTTCCCATTCAGAGGAAAAGATATCTGAAATCTGCTGCTTTGGGTTATTTGTGTTTGGCTAAAGATATCTTTCATATCTGCTGTAATTCCATGACTAACTTTGTACTGCAGTAACTTTAAAGGATGGGAGATCTAATGTAATTTTTCATTTTTCTGAAAACTTCATTTGGTTCTAGTGTCATGTAACTTCAGGATGCTGCGGAAACCCAGGGGATTGCTTTATATCAGTCCTGATTGGTCTGCATTAGACTACTGCTAGCTGCACTTTTAATTTAAGTGTTAGAAGCTTCTGCTATTTAAGGTGACTGTCCTTCATCCTGGTTGATCATTATCTAGTATGCATCTACTTCCACAGCTGCTGTAGTTTCAGACTTTCTTCTTGTACCTAAGCTGTAATTATAAGACAAGTTATCCCTGTTAGATGGTAAAAGGAGCATAGTGTATACAATGTTTGTAGCTTTTCTGTTTAGTTTTTGAGGACAGTGAAACTCCTTCCTAAATCTCAGGACTATAGACTATATGTCTGTAGCCTTTTGCATATTGTGTATTCATAGTCAGTGTATCTTTTTGACATATAATGTGAAGTCCAAACTACCAACTTGTAAGTGTATTATGTCCACAATGATTTTTTTTCCTTTTAAATTCAGTATAGTTTTTGGCTGAAATATCATATGATAGGTATAGTACATCTTATCTAAAGACCATTTTATGTGAGCAAAAAAGAATTAGAATTACCTGTTTCTGATAGTGGTATTTGTGGAGGTAAACTTATTATGTTTTTTTTTCAACTAAAGAATCTTGTAAAAATTTGAGATTCTGTAAGTGATGGCAGCAAGGCAAAGATCTTATATGTAAGCTGCCAGTGAACTGGCAGTACACTAGTACATTGTATCCTTGTAATTGTGTAAAAAAAAGGGGTTATATTGCTGTTTTTCATTCTCTCATTGACTCTTGCATCACCATGGTTGAACCATTGACCATAGCTGATCAGATTCTTTCTTAGTTTGATGCAGTAGTCTTGTGTAAATGGGTATGGTGAGAAGATAGTGTACTCTTTATTAAATTAAACTAAAAACATTGTGTGTGTATATAGGGTTACAATTCTTATGCCTTTTTGTTGTCAGATTCTTATGGGAATGCTTCCAGGGATGGTTTGTGCAGGGAATGCATGTGTCCTGAGTGTGAGAGAGGATATAGTACCCTCAGAGCCATAGGTGAATGGAATAGGTGAAGAGGTTGCATGTGTTTCTGGCAAGAGCAGAAACATACATGGTGGTCTACAGCTAGGGAGCAGACCTACATTGTTAAATACCAGGAAATGGTTCCTTTTGTCTTGGTTTCCTTCATGGTCACTAGGATCTGACAGTTCACAAAGTATGTACTGAAGGGAGTGTGTTGGGTGACTATAAAGGAAGTTGGATCTCTTGACTTACCTGAGTTGGGATTAGTAGGGTTTCAAACCATAAGCAAGAGGAGGGAGAGGTGACACTTCTCTCTTCTGTAGTTACCTACTTCAAGAACTGTGAATTATATTTTGAAATGTAAATCAGTTGCTAATGCACACCAACAATAGATCTCTTCTCTGACAATGTCATTTTCACCTGCTCCAGGTGACCAGTTCTCTTATGTTATCGTTATCTTCTTGAGACTAAAACCCTATCATGCTGCTTTGCAAGGCAGCTTCATACTTCACTGGACAGCTGTCGTGCTGACCTTTGGGTGAGGCATGGCACTGAAATTATGGCTCTTTGGGTGGTATGTTTGCCAAAATTAGCATTCTTTAAATAGAACACCACAGGCTGATCACCGTGGGGAATGAGCGGAAATAGATATATTTTCTAATGAAGAGGGTTGTATGTGTATATATAAAATCACTTTGTTTCCAATTTTGAAGTATGTTGGGACTCTGGGAGCTAAAAACACATTGTAAATTGAAATCAGTGCTGTTCTGAGATCATAGGTGTATTAACACCTATACAAAAGTTTTACATTTTATAATTCTATCATAGTAAACTTGAAAAAGCAAAGATGGAAACCTAAAGTTTAGTGAAAAATGATCCCAGCTGCACCTCTGCCACTGATGTTTACTGTGTCCGTTTGGATATGTCCCATATTTTCTGATAGCTTCTATATTTCTAGATACAGCAGTATGAGGCTTTGTTGATTTTGCCACTTGTTTTAGCACTCGGGCTAAGAGAAGCCATGTCCAGCATGTGTACAGTGAAGGCAATCGTATATTAATTTAAAGTCTCCACATGGTGAAGAAATGTAATTAGTGAAACAGTCAAGCAGAATGTGAGCGTGGACCTCCTTAATCTTAGCATATAGCCCTTGTTTTAGACTAGTTTTTTGTTTTGTTACATATGTATTCATGTTATAGGTTCACTCTGAAGGGAAAAGAGGGACCACAAGACTTCATAATTTCAAAACGATCTAAGCACATCACACCCTTTAAGGTCTTTATTCTGCCTAAAACAGACATAGATGGGGTTAAAGAGATTACTGGTTAACCTAGAAATCTCTGATTTAAACCTCGAGTTCATATGATTTATTGGCACAGTATCAAAAGGCAGGTTGATTTTTTTCAAGCTTAACTAGACATGAAAGCACATATAAAGGAAAATTCCATTTTAATACCACAAAACCACTACTTTTCTATCAATGTTTTTATCAAAGAGATCAGTGATTATCATGACAAAGCAGAGGCAAGCTTAGGAATTCTTAATCTGGTTGTGCCTCAGAGGAAGGAAAAGAATTTTACTGTAGCTTTAAAACTTTCTGTTAAACTGAAAAGGAACATTATAGTCAAATTTAAGATTAACAGTTAGACTTTACCTGCCTGGTGTATGACATTTTTTGTCTTTGAATGCTTCTGGAATAAATTTTTGACTTACTGCTGTCTTGGTAGAGCTGGAGCTTGTCTTTTTTTCTTTATTTATATTCAAAATTCAGAAAAATCTCCCTATATAGATTGGAACCTATTTAAACTTACATTTTGAAATATAGGAGATGAAAAATGGAGTAAGCATGTAAAATACAACTAAAAATGTGTAAAGGGACTGTATAAATGGCAGTAGACTTAATTTTGTTTTTTGTAAATCTATTCCATGACTATGGTTATATAGAATATATATATAATAAATATATAAATATAAAAATGTGCAGAAATACACATCTTGCAGCGTCTGTAAACTCCTAGTACAGGTTTCTTCCTTAATACATCTGATAAACTCTTATATTACAGCGTGTCAAAATACCTTAGTTTAGACCAGTGATGTAAAACTGAGATGATAGCATGAGCCAGATCCCAATTTATCTCAGGCTAGTCCCTTGTAAGCTCTATTAATTCAGACTGGGAAATAGTAACTAAAGTAGTGGAATAGTGAATCAACAGTATTTTAAATCCTCCCCACATGGCTTTGTAAGAGAATCCAGGCTGTATATAATGCTATTATATCTTGTTAGAATTCCAAGTGCTACTGTGTACAGCTAGAAATGATTTAAATCAAGGCTTGGATAATATTTTTTCTCTTTAATTGACATATTAAAACATTGTTGGTCTTTGCTCTGTTGGTTTTTTTTCCCCCCTTTCATTCCTGTATTATTTATACAGGGCTAAGAATTTGACTTCTGATGTAATAATTTCTTTACTATTTTTAATCAAAATCAGTTTTGCTGGCATTTCTAATACTTGTCAAGAATAATAAATTTTTTAAAGAAGTGTAAACGTTAAGAGTTTCCTTTCTTCATATCCATTTTTGTAATACAGCACCTGGGACATTCTTCTATTATTTTGCATTCTGAGGGGAGGGGAGATGCTGAAACAGCTTTTCTGGGTGTTCTGCTTCTTGTTAACTGAGAGAACTGAAGCTGCTGGGAGGGAGAAGCTCACGTAAATGACATTCTTAGAGTGCGTGTGAGTACTGTAAAGGCACGTGTGTGTCTGCCTTTTTGGCTTGCCCTGCTGAGCTGGCTTCTGGTGATGTCTCGGGAAAAGACAAGTGCAGCAAAGGGTTAACGTTTTACTATCGACCTCAGAAAGGCACATTTGCAATCCCTCCCAGTCTTGTCTTCCTTTTTACACCTCATTTGCTCACCGCTGCTATTCACTTCAAGGCAGATCCTTTGACCTAAGCAGATTACTGTAGACGCATGAAGGACACAGCCAGCTATCCTGTGCTTTTAAAGGAGGAGATTTTGGCTCCAAAATAGGACACTAAGCTTTTCAGCCTTCTGCTGCTGTACCTAGTCAGCACGAGGCAGTGTCTGGGGGTGCTTAGTGGACTCCTGTGGAATCGGATGGGAAACAAAAGCAGAAGTGGCAGCTGCTGCAAATGTGGGAGCCTGTGCCGTTAGTGGGAAGCGATTGCTAATAAAAGCCTGCGAGACCCGGGTTTCCTTGGTTTCCATGACAGTTATTAGGTAACACAGAAATTGAATTGTCTCCCACAGTGCTCTTGGGGGATAGTGGTGTGAAGGGGGTGCTCTAGGGACACAGACTTGCAGCAACTCATCACTCTAAGCATGTGAAACTCTCTGGATTGTTGTGCCTTACTTCTTTGTTTGCTGTGTCTCATTTGTTTGCAATTTACTCTGCTTTGGTTTTTTTTTTTTCTTTTTCTTTTGGTGGAAGACCCTGGCATATGCTACACCATTTCTCAAATAATATTTTCCCCTTTTTATTTAGAGCTGAGCTTGGCAAAGAAAGGATATGAACAATTATACAGGTGGGCTGCTCGGGGGGAGTGAAGATATAAGGCATCCAAACAGGTACTGGCAACCTGCAGCACTGTAAAAATGCCCCTCCAGCAGATTTCTGTAGTTCCAGCACGGGAGACTGCCAGCAATGGGAGAAGTTCAATGGGCACAAACAAAGAGAAGAGCAAGGAAGTCGAGGTAAGAGGAAGGTTTCGATTTGCTACGGTAGGACAAGTCTGCCTTTGGTAGCCAGTGGGTTTGGCCGCTCAGCAGGATGCAGTGTGCTGGGGCATTGCACAGTACACATGGGTGCAGCTTTAGCACGCTGCAGCGAGATGCTGTGATAGCAGCGTGTCAGCATTACAGGAAGAAGGAGCCTGTAATAAAAACAAATTAAATAAATGAAGGAAGTTGGAAACTGGATTAGGGAGTTCTAACATTTTCGTTTAAATGCTTGCAGCCTGCTAGTACTGACAGTCACTGTTCCCTATAAGGTGTAAAGTAGCAGTTTCTTTATAATGAGTTGGATGAAAAAGTAGTTTTAGCAAAATTCCTGTCTGCTTAAAACCAACAAAAATACCATTCTAAAGCTTGTGTTATTCGTAGGAAACATAGGCATGAGCTCTGTGACAGTCTTTTTAAAGGCATCAGTGTTTAGTTTTTTATCCCTTGACTGACTTTCTTTGATTCATAAACATACAAAAGTGTTGTTTCATCAGTAAATATCATATCCTATTATCTCTCAGTTAAGAAGAAACTGTAGATTTGTTTTATATTAATAGTACAAAAAATTCAGAAAATCTATGTAATTTTAGTGGTATTTTTACCTACCTGTAGGAATCTGCTTTGCTACACATAGATTAAACATGCATTGTGCAAGATCAAAAAAAAAAAAGTCATCCCTTCCAATCCCAAAACATAAGTAGTCTGTTTATAGATATAGCACTAAATGTATATAACATAGATGTCTGCTTTTTACAGACATGTTTCTTGTCTCTGTGTTTTTCTTTTCCTTTTACTGTATGGAAAATAAGAAACTATTGGGAAAACAAACATGATGTCTTTTAAGTATTGTCTGAGAGACTGTGACAAACTGCATCCCTCAAAGAAGGAGTCTTTGTGGTTTGTGTGACATAGTTTGCAGGAAATTGTTAAGTTCAACAGATGGTTGATATTCGTAACAGGGCTGTGCTTGTGGAAAAGTATTTTTTTTTTTTTTAATTTAAGATAATTTTTTTGCCCAACATTTGGCTGTAAAAAGTTCACTGAATATGATTATTCTGTTTTTTGTTTGAGCTCTTCTGTATAAGCAGTGCCCTTCCCTGGAAGTAGTTTCCAGTTGTTTACTGGTAGCACTATCATCAGAGTTTCTAATGTTTTGAGATTTGTGTCCTGAAATGGAAAACTTTTGCTTTTTTTTAATTCTTCTGTTGACTGGTTAAAGATGAATGTTCAGGTGGAAACTGACTCGGGGTGTGAAAAGCAGAAGTATACAAGTTACTTGGCCTAAAATTGCTCTGTGGGATTCTTGTTTTAATTTGATCATTAGAGTTAACTGAAGAATACATGCAACATTAAAACAGGGTTCAGATAAGTGTGGTAGTTAATTTAGAGGGGTGGGGGAAGTGCTGAGCTTCTGAACTGTAAGAATCATCTCACGCACTTTTCTGAGGTTTTTTTCCAGTGAGGGCTGGGTTGTATCATTTCAGCAAGACTGCTCGGAAAACAAAGTTTCTTCTTGAATGTTGTGGAAGTCATATACCAGAAATTATCAAAATGGTATGGATAATGAAGTTAATGAAAGTTCTCTTCTAAACTTAATATAAAAAGTACCAAACACCAGCCTAAAAAAGTCGCAACCAAACTTCAAGTACATGGTACTCATTGCCAAATTAGTCTCTGCTGGGCAGAACCTAATCATACTGCTTGAATATCTGCTCATCCCTTAAGGCTTATGGATGGAATTTATACAGTGTAAAAACTCCCTAATGCTACTGATGGAGATTGTAGATGAAGTGGTAGAGACTAATGTTTTTCACATAATTTCTGCAGTTTATGTAAATTATGATGTTCAGGCTTGTTTTATGGATGTAGTGTGGGAGTAGTGAACCAGCCTTTTTATTGGCTAGACAGAGATTGCTCAGGCTTATGTAGATGGTCTTTTATCCCAGCAAATCCTGCACAGCATGGGCCTCACAAAGGGAAACTTCCTTGCTAGTACTCAGTGTTTGTATCTCTGTTGGTGAAGGTCTTCTGGGTTCATGGTATCTACTGCTATTGTTTCTGCAAGTACCTGCTTCCTCTGCCTTTCCATTAGCAAGCTTTTTGAGGTGGAAGCTAAATAAAGTAGTTAAATGGGCCTCTAGCTGAGAGCATCAAGCTGGTTCAGGTTCAGGAAGACACGAACAAAGGAAATGTCTGAAAGGTCTTCCAGTTGCTAGGATAACAATTGTTAGGATTGTATGCCAAATTCTGTTACTGCCAAAGAATTTTATATGATGTCCATACAACAGCATTAAAATTTATGAAGAGTTCATCTTCTGTCTAATTGCAGAGCTTGCTGCAGTGAACTATTTCCAGGTTCATGGTGAATTACATAAATCTGCCTGACTTAATCATATACAACTGAGGCTCTTAAAGATGCAATTCATTCTGTAATGCTTTTTTGTCATTTTTAGATGCTCATGGACATGGTTTATCTGAAGGTTTTAATGTGTGTCTCTGCACACTTATAGATGATTGCCAAACATTGGTCTATCATTAAGAATACTAATTGTGGTATTGGTTTGGAGCCACAAGTGCCTATAGAGGATATCTGACCAATATTAGGACTAGAGGGGTGATAATGGCTAGGGGGAGCTTTTTCAGGCAGTCTTTCTATGTAGTATCCTTTGTGGGAGCAAAAGCTTTACTGCAGTCTATTCCTACAAGTTTTGAGTGATTTGCCTCAATAACTAGCAGAAGTTGTAGCTAACCATGGATTTTACATCAGATTTAACTATAGAGCCTCTTTGAATATAGTCTAAAGATGAGGTAGGTTTTTTCCATAATGAAGCAATGAAAATGCTTAGGTGTCGAATAACCTGTTGCAGCAGCTGTGCACTACATTGCAATATGCAGGTATAATGCTAGTTTGTTTTGGTGATTTTGGGAAAGTTTAACAGTCATTAGTGCTACTTCTTTTGCCTCAAACATTTAAGTGAACAAGATATCTTTCTTATTCTTTTAGTAATGCAGTTGGAAAAGATTTTGTAGAAATGAAGTATAGAGTTTAGAGGGCATTCCCAACATGATGTGGGCTTTGTTTTTTTTATTAAGGAGTTAATTCAGCTTGCTTCAATGTTTGAGAAATATCATCAGTTTATAGTGAAGTGTGGAATTGTTTTCCTGTGACAAAGAAAAACACTTAGGTCTCTGTTTTCAGAAGACTTTACTAATAGAACTGTTGTTCAGAGTGAATTAAGTCAAATTATGTCATCAGGACTCCAAATCTAGTTATAGTTTTGAAAACATAGATTTCAGTGCCTTGAGATTGGGGCCATATTAGTATATGACCCCTATTTTATATGTATGTAGTATTTAAACAGTTACATTGAATTTCTAGTTGATTTTCTCCACTGTGATAAAAAAGGAGAAAGAAATGTGTTTGATTCCTGAAGAACATTGGTTGATGATATGCCTGTTGTGGCTGATAGTTTTATTATTTGCTTGTGAGCATACACAGTGATGTTCATAAAGTAGCCTCTGTTTACTTTGTCTTGTGTATGTATGAGCATAGATTATTATTCTCAAGTGTGTTAAGTACAGAAAGAAAATTTCATATTGTGAGAGAATTGGACAGGGCAAGTGAGTGAAGGTAAGCAAAAATACTACATAACGCTAACCAAGAGTTTCTAAGGATCATAGGACAAACTGCCATGACTGCTGTGGAAAAATAAACTTGAATGTTGTATACTCAGAATGATGTAAGTTTGTAAAAGCCAACAATTGATGTCGTGATATGGGAGAGAAGATAATCCTTGCTGCCAAACTAAATTTATAGACACTACACCTTTTCAGCTTAACCAGTTTTCACTATGTGGTACTGGAAAATTTACATGTTGTTTTTAAAAGGATTAGTAGTACAGTGAACTCTTGTCCATCAGAAGGAAAAATCAGATCTGTTTATCTGAGTGTAATAATTTCAGAGTACAAGATACGTGAATAAAAAACACAGTGACAGAATTAGTCAGTCTTGATTTGGTTATCTTGCAAGATTTTCATAAGAAAATAAAAGAAAAAAAAGAGCCTTTTTAGTATGGCTTTTGGACACATTCATATGGTAATATGACTTGCTTGTTATAGTGATGAGTTGCCCCAAACCAAGTATCCTAAAGATGTTAAATAATTTGATATTCTGTAGTTACTATTAACAGGTAATGACTTTGCCATGTTATTGTTGCTTTTAGTTTTGATTCTTTGCTCATAAGTTACTGGTAAATGGTTTTTTACTTACACCTACTGTGTTTCTGTAGTCTTAATATATTTCACTGTTCTGGCAGAGGTGATGAGGGCTATTAGTTTCCTTCACAGAACTTCACAGAATGTAATAAGATGCAAGAAAGAATCCTCGTTCCAATGTTTATCGTACTTTGACATGAAATTGAGTTCTGCACTCTGCACAGTTCTGCGCTGTGAAAGAAACATTGAACCTCTGTGTGTTCTTCAGCGGTGTTTGCAGGTTTTTCCATCTCAAAGGCAGCAAGAAAGCAAGAGACCTGCAACTTTGGAGGCTTTAAATATTACCAGGGAAATACTTTGACATTTATGAAGGGAGTATGGTAAATTAGATTTGAACTTCATGGTTTTACTGTAGTGTTTGTACCTTTAAAAAAAAAATAAAGAAAGAATGTGTTGCTTGAAATTATGTCGGTCGTTTATTGTGAAGAGTGTGCATTTTTTTTTTTTTTGTAAGCAGATCTTCAAGTCAGAATTGAGATTGAAACCTAATGGTTGTTTCAAATGCCACATTTCAGTAGCTGTTAACATTTATTTTAAACACTAGACTAGAGTTACTGCTCGGGTTTATCTTAAAGCTTGTAAATAGTTTAGGAGATATTGACATGTTTTTTAAAGGAGGAAGCAGTAGCTAAATGCTCTTGGTGGGAATTGTTTTGTATTTACCTATGTTATCTCACTTATTCCTTACTTAGTTTTAGATAGATGTAATGATAGATGAGCATACAGCTCCTTGTGTGTTACAAAGAAAGCAGTGTTTATACATTTCTATTAAATGATTTTCATGGCATTTGTGAAGTAAATACAGAGATATTTGTTACTTGAAACATGTTTGTAATTAAGTAAAAAAGGTAAAGGTTTACATGTCGATGTTGTTTTATTACCTTACAACCTTAAGCTAGGCAACATATGGGGGTTTTTCTGTTGTTGTTATTTTTTGTCTGGTTGGTTTGATTTTATTTTTTTTTAGATAAGGAAGCATAATATTTAGTGTAGTTAAAAATGTTAGTGGCTTTGATCACTTTGCCAAAGGGTGAAAATAGAATAACTCCTGATATGTAAAAATGTCATTTATACCAGTGCTAATAAAATGGCTTAAGGCATGTGATACAAGGAATAAAAGTCTTAGAATTGCAGGATATTGATGAAATTATCCTTAAGCCAGGTAGCTGTTTTTGGTTTTGTGGCTGATTATCTTACAATCTCAAAGTTTCTGAGGTATAAATTAGTATAATTTAATAGATAAATAGATACAGTAGTTTATTACCTAAAATAGAGTTGTATCTTTTTTTTCTACAGGAAGGGTAAGGATGTTTGTTTTCAAAGACAGATGCCTGAAAAGAGTCATATAACTACAGTCTTTTTAGGAAGTATAGTTTTTTATTCAACAAGAGATGTGGGGATGGGAGAATGGGGAGGGGAAGCTCTGGCATATCAATCAGATTACTGTTGTACTCTGGCATGTATTGCTCTCCCTTCATAGATTTTTTTAATGTAAAGCTCATCTTGGACTTGATGTCACATACAATTTATGACAAAATCTCTAATCCTGTTTATTGTCAATGGATTGGTATTTCTCAAAGGGAGGTTATTTTCCTTTTCTTGACATGACCATGGTTTGGACTTCTGTGTTTGCATGGAAATCCCACTGTATGTGCAGTTACAAGACACTGCTTCCTGGTGAAGTTTTTATGTATTTTTTGTGGTGATATATTGCTTTTGTGTTCAGTGGTTGAAGTTCTCCCAAAGTACAGCTGTAAATTGGACTGAGGCTTGCTTAGTTATCTTTAAGATGCTTTAGAAAATTAAGTTCTTTATCAATAAGTCTTCTGGCCTCTGTTTGGGAACATTATTATTTCGATCTGCCATGTGATTCATATGACAAGCAATTTCATGACAGTGAGAGAAATGACAAATGCAACCTAATACAGGCTAGGTTTTTTCTAATAATTTTGGATCCTTGTTCCTTTTTAATATTTCTGTGAATAAAAAACATTGCTACACATAAGAAAATAAGATATTGCTTGCTGTGCTTTTATTAGCATGCTTTGGGATAATTCAGTTCTTTATAGGCTGCTTTTCCTGATAAGATTATGCAGAGGTTACAGGCTGCATAGTATTTTTGTCAGGCTTTTTATGGAAAGTCTGTAAAAGTATCTTTTCCCAAGTTGAGTTTCTATGTATTGACTATGCATCAAATTAATTTTAAAATTGATCTTTTCACTGATAAAGGATTTGAAGCTTAAGATTCCATATTTCAGTAGCCTTATGCCTCTTTATGTTTGTAGCCAGTGCTTACAGTCTGCTGGTGCATGTCTTATGATGCTGCTGAAGTTTAACTACAAGTCTCATGAAAAAAGCTCTCATAATTCCTTTTATCTCTGGAATTCCTACTTCCAGTAAATTGAAGGTTTGGGCTTGTGTTTGTATTTTCCCTCTCCTACTCTAAAATGGCTCTGAGTTTAAAATATTAGGCTTCAGATTTCTTTTAATTTGGATTTCTTTCTAATGTTATTAGAAACATAAGTTCTGTGTTATTAATTAATTTTGTTAAACATCAGCTGTTTCACATTACAGGGTGGGATGATTTAACTTTAATAAGAAGATAGAGGATCGTTCTCAGCCTACTTTAAAATATTAGTAGATGTTTCAACTCTTCTTTTAGGCTTTGAATAGATAAGACTCATGACTTCATTTCCCTATCAGTGCTATCTTTTAAAATTGTGACAGCAGGAACAGTCTGTGTAGACAATGGAAGCATTTCCTTGTTCAGAATATGTTCTTCTACTGTATCCATGTTGTGGAATGAAACTTTTCCGTCATTAGCATGATGTCTATAGCTTCATTTGTCTCAGTTATTAGCCAAATGTGTCCAGCTATGTAGTGATGAGATTATGTAAATATAGAAGGTTGGGACTATTTTAGTGTCAATAATAAGAAAATTGTCTCTTGGAGCAATTATATGATTGTCTGGATCCATTGATGTGTGATCCAAAGGAAACCCTTTTAATTTACTCACTAGATATATTTGAGATTAGAGCTGTATTTTACAGCACTGTCATGCTGAAAAGTTTAAAGTAGTTAACAGTAATGTCTTATTGATTTTAAAGAAGTGTTTGTCTTATTAGAGAGGTTTGTTATCTAGTGGCAGCCCAAATAAAAGAAAAACCCATGCTGTCATAATTTGTCTTAAGAAATCACACTTGCAGGTGCTTAAAGGGAGAATTTTCCATTCTGTACTGTACAATTACTGCAGTAGCCTGTTGCACTGGCTTTGTTGGTTTGTGGGGGATGAAAATACAGCTAGCCCTTCACCCCCTTATTGCTCCTTAGAGTCCTGGGCAAGAAATCAGAAACCTTCATTTCAGTATGGGATGTAAATGTCAAGTATGCGATGCAAGAACAAAATGAAGTGCGGGTGAGGGTCAGACAGCAGTACTATGTTACTATTGTTACATTGACTATATTCCTTCCACTTACTTCAGGCACTCTCTATCTTTGAGAGAAAAATAAAATGCTTCTGATCACTTGACTTCTCCAGTGGTATGCAAGACGTTATTACAGTGCAAATGGTTAATTGGACAACTCTTGTGAAAATAGTGCATTTTGTTTGTGAAACACGTTCTGAAGATGTGTTTCCCTTTTTGGCAGTGAACCCTACAATGCTGGTGAGTAGGGTCCAAGATGTCTGAGTATGCTATATCACATGATAGATGCAGCTAGAGATGGCTGTGATTAGGCAGCGTAGATGGTCCAAAGAGGAGTTGGTTTGGTGACTTTGTAGACTGTATGCCTGGAAGGACATTATTTGCAGTGCTGGGTGAGAGAGTGAGAGGTGCTAGAATTGTGTGAAACAGTGACTGCATGAGTGTTGCGAAAGCTTTACTGCTCTCCCAGTTTTTTAACCACTTCCAGACTTTTGAACTGAATACAGGAGATCAGACACAGGTGGGAACCTGAATTGGCTTTCCGAAACCCTGTGTCAGGGCTGTAACACTGTTACTGATGAGAAGCGACCGGAATACCTGTTAAGACCCTCTGATGCTGCTGCAGTCTCCTCTAGTGAGGAAAGGAGGTCACAGCATGCACAGGGCAGTGCCACTGTGAGTTCAGCCTAGCCGCATGCTGTGCCTGAAATCTGTTTCAAGACTCATTAGTGAGGAATCCCCAGTGTAGCAGGTAGTGTGGTTTGGCCCTCCTGAGCCACAGTGAAAGTACTGAGTGCTGGTTCGCTGATGATCTTCTTCATAGGATCCATGGGCAACCATTTAATGCATGAAAATAGTCTTATTTTTTACGGTAGTTTTGCAGCTGTATTTCTTCCCCCTCCCTCCATCATCCATAAATGCTGTTATTTGAGTCATTATAGCAAGGTCTAAATTTGATAGACACCTCACAGCGCTCTGACTTTGGTTCTAATTCCAGATGTATTTTTCTATGCTTTCATTTTTCTCATCTGAAATTAGTGTGGCACCACTCCTTCTGCTTTCATAGAACATTATGAAATCCCCCAGTGAAGTCCATTTTCTAAGGGATATGGATGTGCTGTGTTGTGTTGTTTCCTGTAGGTGGATCCTGTAGGTAAAAAGTTTCCATGGAAACAATAAGCCCTTCAGCTTTTACTGTTTCCACCTAATCATGAAAGTTCTGTGCATACAGTGCAGCTTGGATCAACTTCTCAAGTGGAGGCTCCTTGTTTTTTTGCCATTTTAAGCTTTGTTTAAAATACAATTATTAATCACTTACCTCTTGTGCATGTGTTGAATGTGGTTGAGAATTTGGACTACTTGTTTCCTTGTCCGTTTAAAATTTTTGAATATTAACTCATAAGAACTAAAAATCATAAGTTAGAAGAGGTTGGAAGAATAATAGTAGAATTGGATGCAGAACCGTAAATAACATAACACTTGGTATTTGTGGCCTCCAGGATATAGCTTCTCATCCTTGAAATTTCTTGTGCCTTTTTGATTGTATGAGTGTTTGAGAATTTTTTTCTTCAATGAGACAGTCTTTATTTTGTACGATTTATGTGATCATAAATCATGTTACTGCTCTTCTGTATTTTTAGCAGACAGGTAGAAGGACAGTTTAATATTCCATAATTTATTTCAAGGTTCTGGTTTTCCAATCAGGCTCACAGTATTCATTTTTGATAAAATAAAAAACTCAGTAGACTGGTCAGGGTAGTGCAATACCAAATGTACAAGGAGTTAAAAGGAGTCACCATATAAAAAATGATGGGCTCCAGGGTTGTCATTCAGAATTGCCTGCTTCAAAACATTTCAAACTGAAAAATAAGTCAAACCATTCAGAATGTGTTTTGCGTATTTTCACAGATTGTGTTAGCAAGTTTTTTCTCTGCAATCGTAATTGTAAGACAATGGCTTTTAAGAGAAATTTGGCATTCTTGCTTAATAACATGACTTAAGAATGAGCATTGAAGTTCTTACTTGCAGAGGCGTCATAGTCTCATTGTCTGCCACCAGCCAACCTGGACAGAAGATTTTGAGTTAATTTAAGTTCTTAATATAGAACTCCCTACTTCTGAATTGCTGCTGTCTGGGTGTTACAGGAGAAATATGACAGAATCAATATTCTCTCTGAAGCTAATGTAACCACTATTGTCAAATAGCTAAGCTTAAATAAATAGATTATGACATAACTGGGAATAGCTACTCTGCTGCTGCTATTTGCAGCTCCTTTCAAAATGCTGCCATACGCAAGTGATGGTCCTGTTCTGTAACACCTTGGGGTTTCATTTTATTGTCTGTTCTGAAAAAGGTCATCAACCTACAGCATTTTGTCAACCTAATTTTTTCCTGAATTAGGGGAAAATGTAAAGATCTGATGATTGTCTTTTTGATTCATAAAATGTTTTCTGATAAAATGATTACCCCAATTCATAGAGATGTCTCTGTATGGTATCTTAACATGCAGATAAGTTAAATGCAGGTTAAAAGTGTCTGACTAAAGTTTAACTCAGCTCTTCAATGTGACATCTTTTTTGTTCTTGTTTGTTTTTTGCCTTGGAAGCCCTACATTAAGACTTGATACTTCCTGGTGTGCACAAGCATATTCTGTTTGCTGTTCGCTTTCTCACAGAATAATGTTTGGCACTGGGTAGAGTTGAAAGGGTGGAGCACTTAAGAAACAAATGCTGTACTTCTACTAGTAGTGAAGTATTACTCTGTTCAAAAGCAAACCCTGCTGATGTTCTAGCTCTTCTAAGTAATTAGTCAGAATCTACCTAGCCTTTAAGCCAAACGTTTAGACTGCAAAATAAGTTTTATATCTCCTTGCATTACTGATAACCAAGATTCTGATGACACTGAAAATAATAATGTAATATTATATGTCACGTAAATTTGAGTGGCATTATGTGACATAATAGCATGTCTGAGTTCTCACATTTGTAGTGCAAATACCTATTCCCAATTTTATGCTACTTCAGTTTAATGAGAGAAAAACTAAATGTATTTCTTTGGTCTTAACTCTGCCTGGATTGCTGCTAAGATTTTTAATGCTGAACTAGCATTTTAGATATAATTTATAGAAACAAACTCACTGTCCTTCCCATGGTGAAGAAGATAAAAACCTCCTTTATTATTTGCTTTGCATATTGCTCTATGTGGTGGGGGCTTCTTAGTTGTTAATTGTACTGTCTTTTATAGTCTAGATTGACTGCTGGAGCTATGTTCAATATGTTGTCTGAGTAATTAGCCTTTTTTTTAAACAAAGGCTTTTTTTAAAAATCTTAAAATGGTTATTTATTAAGAAAATTAAAAGATTGCAGCTTAGTATGTGCAGAAGACTAACTTCCTGAAAACTCCATAAAACTCTGAAGGAGGTTGCAATCTGATCTGTGAGGGAAGAGTAAATCTTACACTGGCCTGCAGGGAGTTACAGTGCAAAGGTTTTTCTGTTCTTCCTGTGATCCTGCTAATTTTTCCTGCTTCCAGATTTCCGTTTAGGAATATTGAAAGCTGGAATAATTTAAGCAAGAAAGTATCATGGACAACAAATAGAGGTTTTGGGGGCTTTCTAGCTCTGCTACCTATTCTATCTGAATTCAAGGAATTCTCAGACTCTGAAAGTGTTCACAACCTTTCCAGTTTGGGGTCCATGCTTTAAGACTCTGCTTGTAGTCCATAAGGTGAGGACTTGGCTCTGCGCATGTCCATGGTGTCATCGCTGCAAGCCCTTCCTTATCAGAGACTGGGTGATTCTGGGTCTACGCTTCAGAACAATCCTAGACACAAAACACTTTAAGCTTTTAGGACACTGCGACATTCACCATCTGACTCCTGAGGACAGGAGAGCTTGAGCTAGAAAGAGGTTGTGTCATGGAACAGACTTGGGACCCTTATTTTGTCTAAGTTCATCGAAGTGCAACATAGAAACTTTGTGCCATCTAGAAGAGTATTTCAATAAACATGATATTTTAACCATTTTATTAGGGAAAGATGTAAGAAGAACATGTAAATATGAATCCTGGTAGGAAATAATCATGAGCATTCAATTGACATTCATGGTAAAATTTTATTTATGAATAAAAATATAAAAATATATTTAAAAGGTGGATAAATCCCTAATGTTGAATTTCGTTGTTTCATGAAGCAACAAAACACTGATTTTTGCTGGTTTTCTATGAGAACTGATCTCATTGTGTGCTGAGTGCTTCAATGAGATACTAGATGCTTTCAGACAAGGAGATTTAAGAAATTCCTGAGGCATCAGACATCTTTTTCCTTGCTAAATCAAAGTCCTGGTTGGTATTTCAACTAAATAAATCTTAGCTGAATATAGGCTAAGGTCTTCTTTCTGTCCAGGAAGATGTTTGGATATGAACCACAAGCTTGTGTACTACTTTGATTTTTGTTCTTTAGGCGCCACATCTCCCATGTTTCCTAGGGTAATCTTTTGACTTATTTTTCTATCTAAAGTTAGAAAGGTGTGTTGTGGTTTTTTTGTTTGTTTGTGTTTTTGTTTGTGTGTGTGTTTTTTATTTGGTTATTTTTTGTTTGGTTGGTTTGGTTTTGGTTTTTTTCACATGATGGACTTTGGCTGTTTTACATCATTGGTATCTTTCCTTCATCTAATGGGCTTGATTATTTCTGGTTATTGAGTACTGTATATAGGAGCCATTTTGGTTGTAAAATTAGTTCCATAAGGAATGTTAATTCTGTTCTGTGCCAGGGGGTCTTTTTTATATGGATTTTTTTTTCCTTATCTTTCAGCAGTTTGTAGGGTCTTGTTTTTCATGGGGCAATTTTTTTTTTTTATGCCTCATGCCTGTGATAAAATTTCTCTAAAATTGTAACAGATTGAGGCTGTCACATATAGGCTAAAAGAACCTCCAAGGTGATCATTGGTCTGTATGAACAGTACTTACTTGTGAGTGACAGAGAATCAAAATGCCCAAATTTACTTCTTTTTTTGTTGTAAAAACACTGGTTTTGGAAAAAAATGGAAGAAGGGTGTCATTTCAGACTAAAACTTTTATGCTCAAAGCAACAGGGAACTTTTACCAGCTATCCTCACAGTCAGTTGCATTTGGTATAATGTTAGGGCCACCAAAAACCACATTCCAAAATGCTGGCCTTCATTCTACACTGAAAATTTATGTCTGAATAGCAATTATTTGTCATGAATGTAAAATTGTGGATATATGAAAATCAATTCTAAACACTTTGCACACCGAGTAGATGCTCCATAAAATTTATCTTACACAAAAGGAAATAAATACGTGGGCCATAAAGAAATGTGCAGCAGAAATGCCAACTGTAAATTTGCATGGGTTTTTTTTTTCCTGTGTAAGATCAAAAGGTTTAAAGGAAATAGCTATTAAAAAAATCCCCACACTGTAGAGCTGAGCAGCTGGGAGAAGGTACCCCTTGACAAAGGTGGCCATGCTAATCCTGTTATTACTGTGAGTTTGTACAACTTTCATGACTTGGAGAGCAAGAATCTGCAACTCGAAGACTCCAGATGAGTGAAGTGTGTGTATGTGCATGTGCCTGCAAGTCTCCAGAGTCTGACTTCTGTGTGCAGAAGTCTCTGGCATGAGTTAGAGAATATAGTAATTTTCTGACATAATTACTTTTTCCAAGTGTCACAGGCATCTGAACATATTTCTGCAATTACATTTAACCTTTTTTAGGAGTTTTGTTAGTTTTAATAGGAAACTTTCTTGAAGAAAGACTGAAATTATGCACAAAAATGAAGCAATAGCTCATTAAATAATTAAGAATAGTATGAAAACTGCCATTTCAAACAGAAAAGAATATTGAAGCTCGTGATCAAACATTTAAAATCTGTGTCATTTTTACCTAGGGTATATGGAATTGATGAATGGGAAATCGTTTTCAAATATTTCTAAACATCAAATAATTATTCTTTCCACATTCTCCTTATTCATTCTTCATGACTGCACAAAGTCTGTACCTCTCTTCCCTTATGACAGTTAGAAATGAAGCTTCATGATACCTAGTATGTTCTTAGCTTTCAGATTTGGAGTAAGAGATTCAGGGAGGAAGAAGTACATATGATACCTGTGAAATAAAATATAGCTGTTAAATGCAGAGTTGTATTACAGCAGGCAGCATTTGCAGAATTTTCAGTTAATATTAAGTACCACTTAATTAGTGTCAGATATGTTTTAACCTGAACAATTTTAAATAAGTAATTTATAGACTCAAAATAGGAAGAGGATGCTAGGGATTCTTGATTATAATATTTGATGGTCCAGTGGTTCCCACCACAGATAGTTAAAACATGGTGATGGCAAAATGTATTTAATTTAAATGATTTTTCAAGAAATGTATTATTGCATTTTGAGGTCCCTCAAAATGCAAATTTTAATTGTTATTTCTTAGACATATTAATGTGGATTTCATATGAGAAAATTCTACACATAATATAGGACTTTCTTAAGGGGAAAAATATGTATTTTCACAGGGGAATTTAGGCTGTTGTACCTGCAAGAACAGGAGAACAATATGGCATAAAACCATTTAGTAACAGAATATAAAATAAATTGCTAAACAAAATGGTAAAGTGGGTTGACAGCAATTTCTGTTGTAGGATTTCTTTTCTATCAAACTTGCACAGACTGTAAGGACACACAGAGGAGCTTCTGCTCCTCTGGCCCAGGTGAGTAGCACCCCAGGCTGCGACAGGGGGCAGTTGCTCCAAAGGGTCCATATGCTGAGTTCTGGCTTGCAGATGGCTTTTTTGAGTAGCCCGCTGTTATGCATCAGACTCAGCCTTTTACATGTTTTTGGCACCCATAGATGGTTTGTCACTGACAGGCACCCTTCTTCACTTCTAAGTGCTTTCTGACTTGGGTGGTCAGGTTAGACTGCCAATTGCTTCGTTGCTGGATAGCCCTCAGCTAATCTCTGACTTTTTCCCCAGGGAGCTGAAGGCAATTAGTGGTTGTTACCTGAGTTACTATGGCTTTCTGGCCTCTCACCTTGAATATGTTACAAGGACATAAAGCTGGATGATGGCTTTATTTTCTTTCCCTTGCACAGCTAACCTATGGAATAGGACAGACCTTCTCATTTGGCACGGATTTGGGTCAGCCTTCTCCATGCCATTTACATGTGTTATCAGTCACAATTATATTTGGTTTTCAAATTGTCATCTAATTGGCAGGCATACCTATGGTTCAGACCTCGTTTTATCTGAGTGGTGCCTTCAAGTAAGTTTCACCCCATGACACGCTCATATACATGCATGGATGTACATATATTTTTTTAAGAAGCTTGCTAAGATAACAAATAGGCAATATTCATAGTTTGTGTTTCTCAACAGTTTTCATTATGAAGGTGTTTTTTTTTGGTAACATTTTTGCTGAACTTTAACTGTTTGGCCCAAATGCTCTGTGCTGTCTCTCAGTGAAAAATATTCAGAAGAGATGATACAGGTATGCCCCTGAATAAAGCCGAGAAAATTGCTTTGATTGCGTTAAAGATTTAAAACAAAAACATAGTTGGAGTTCCTAGTCTTTGCTTAACATTTGTCAATAGTGTTTGCTAAGTAAATCTGCTAAAACAACAACAACAAACTACTGCTTTCCCTTTCTGTTTATAAAAAACCCACCTTTCATAATACCTTGAGAATACACTCAAAGTATGACTTCATTTTTAATATGGTTTTAATTCCATGAAAAAAAATTAATTCTGAAATGAATTATAGCATTATGATTTTACTTGTCATTTGACGTTTCCTAAATATAGGGAGAGGAATTTAGATAGCAAACAGCTCAAAGTATATTTTCTTTACTTTTTTTCTGCATTATGATTTCTAAACTTCTGAGGTTATCTGTCTTTTTGATTAACCTGTTGAGTATATTATGTGCTATCCCTTTACTTTCCTTCCATTTAATTGTAGTAGGTCACTTACCAAAACTTAGTCTTTTCTTAAAAGTTCCTCTCTTCAGTGACTGGTTTAATTTCAGTGTATTGCCTGTTCAGATAGTGCAGACAGTTTTGTAGTGCTGTTAAGTCAAAATGGTGATAATTACCATGTAAAGTATACATTGCTGGTTAATAAAGCAACACCCATCCACCTGCAATCAGTTAATGGACAGATATTATTTGCATACGCCCCCTGACACAGATCTCTCATTTGACGTGATTTTTATATGCAACTGTAGTTTCAGAGTTTTTTTTTCTACAGGGAGGCTCTTCGTTTTCCATTTTATCTAATGATACCCTTTAATGCTGGTTTCTAACAGTTTAAGAATTTATATGACCAATGACACAAGAATGTAAGGTTCATTAAATTTTGAGGGTTAGTAATCCAAATCTTCATCATCTGTGAGACATGAAGGATACTGACTAACATAAATTGTATCTGATTCCCCTATCCTTTCTCTCCTTTTTCCTGCTGGGCAAAGTCTGTAGCAGAAGGCTAGAAGCCAGCAAATGTTTGGCATTATACACATTTTATTTCCTTCTTTTTTTCCTTAGTAAAATCAGATGAAGATGTTAACCAAGCCTATTAAAATTCCAAGTATGCAGATCATTGCAGGGAGTACAGGTTACGTTTTTGCTTCAACAGACACCATGTTATTTTGCACAAAAGCTTACAGTATTTGGGTAGTCATTTGGAAATACTACATGAAATTTAAATTTGTTTCAGTATCACTAGTTGTAAAACTCCTCTCTTGCTCTCCACAGTTTGCTATTCTAAAACATCTCCTGCTTCTAAAATGCAAAAGACTATGATGCTATTTAAGAGTGAACAATAAAAGTATAGTTGGATGGGTAAATCAGCAAAATTTACAGCCCTAATAAACTGCGAACACATTTGAGAGGCTTATCAGGTTTTATTGTCTTGCACTAGGCATGTAATATTGTAATCCTTACAGCAGTTTCCTACCATAAATCAGAATTGCAATAAACAAAGACAGAAGAGAGTTTTGGTAGTTTTGAGTGCCTTCTAATATTATTTGTTAAATATGAAAGTGATAGTTCTCTAGAAGGCTTTAAACTTTTAAAGCAGATAATAATAAACTTTCTGCTCATCTTAGCCCTCTACACAGAATACAGTTTCTTAAATCCTGAGTCCTTTTTCCATATATCCAATAACAAATATGATAATGTTGATCCTACCAATATTTTCACTGTGTTCTCTTTTTCACAATTACTGTGAATAACTACAGTGACTCAAAGATAAATACAAGCAGTTCTTGCTCAGAAACATAGAAAAAAATTAATGAAAAATGAGGAAAAAAGTATTGCAACAACAGTAAAAAAAGCAATTTGGGGAAAGTGAATCCATTACTGCACACCACACAATTTTATATATCTTCATTTTAGTAAGATTTGTTATTTCTTCCTACATGTGAATGTGTATTTATATGAAGACAATCCAAAGCATTTATACTAAGCATGAGCTTAGTCTTAGTGAATTTGTTGCTTGTACCATTTCTTTGTAGGGATTTTTATTTTCTATTTAAAATCCAAATGGTCTTATGCATCAGGATGTAAGTCATCTTACTACTAAATCATCCAGTTAGTTACTTACTGTTCTACTTAAAAGGATTAAAAACATAAAAGTTCACTGTTTGTTAAAATAATGTGTTTCAGTTGAGAAAAGTAATGGTGTCAAGTTCAAGAATATTATGTTTCTTCACAAAAGGTTGAAGTCCTGTTACAAAATAACTGCTAAAAAGGTGAATCATAATTATCTCTTTTGAAAAGTAGTGAATCTCCAAACAGTTTACAAGATTCCTTTCGTTCCCCTACACATAAAGGAGTCAGTGTATTGATCAACATCGTTGGGAATCAATGGCAGCAAGAATGCCTTTGTTCCCCTGCGTGATTTTATTGAAGCAGATGAATGGAATCTTCAGTAATCCCTGAAGCATCAGGATAAGAAATCAGTAGAAATAAGGGAAAAACATTTCTTGATTTTTTTTTCTACTGTTGTTGTTTAGTTAGTTTCCTTTTGAATTGGTAATTATAATACTCAGTAATTTCTTTGCTCATTAATATCCCATCTTCAGTAAATCCTAATTAAAACATAGCAATTGGTATGTTGCTGTTACATTAAACATAGCAAATATAACAGATTTTTGCTAACAGCTTTGTTATTGTGCCTTGAACATTCCCTCTTTTGAAGTAGACTTTTATGCATGTCCCATCCTTCATGGGACCGTACTCATTATTCATTCTTGCTTCTAGTTTAGGCATGAAAGCAATTCTTTTTTTCTACTCAAAATGAAATTAATGGATCCCTGGCTGTTTATGATGGTGTGAAGATGAAGTCAACATGGAACGAAGTAACAGAGCAGAAAAATGCTTGCACAGATAATGCAGAGTGCAGCTTCTGCAGCCTTTCCAGGAGCACCAAAGTCCAGACTTGGAAAGTCTGAAGTTTGGGCCATGGTTGTGACAGTTATTTTGCAGCCTTAAATTCGGGATGTGATTTGATCCCAAAATCTAGACCTGAGTTAAGGTAATATAATAACACAGAAATAAGAGGACTAAATATGACCTGCAGTAGTGAACATGCAAGGCTATAACTTGAATGTGTATTGGTAAATTAGCTCACTGCACCTAATTTTCAGGAACTGATGAGAATTAAGCTTAGATGAGCCAAATATTTTGGTGCCAAAATACTTTTAAGCGCTGTGACAGATATTTAGATACTAAATTCCTTTAAAAATCTGAGGTTTTTTTCATAGCCATAGTTATTTGGAGATGCTTCATTATATTATGTAAAGGCATGACTTTTATTTGTGTTTTTTTTCCCTTGTTAGAATGTAATGAACTGAATTCGGCAGACAAGTTCTCCAAACCTAACGGTGCTCAAGATATACTTGTCTTTGTGTTTGCTAGAATTTAACAACCAGAAAGTCTGAACAGAGTGAATAATTTAGGATTAATATGCTTAAAAGGACACTAAGTTCTTAATTTTGAGGTTACTCTGCAATACATTTGCTTCTTTGTTGAAGTAGTAGTTAAGAATGTAGATTGTATATTGAAGGGATTTTATAAGCAGAAAAACCAGTGAGAACCTACTCTAATTGGTCCGTGGTAGTATATTTCCAAGAAACTAGATTAGATATAATTGTCTTGGGAGATTAAGCAACCCTCTTATCCCCATTAGTGTACTTACATAATATATGTTTTAATACCGACTGATAAACCATAGGAGATATGCAGATTCCCAGTGTTGCCTTTTCTTTCTCAAAGGCACATAACAGATGTAACGATTCCTGGAAATATGGTTTTCTTTCTTAGCCTCTTTTTGATGTAACTTATTATGGGCACTTGTAATTTTCCCACTAGCTTGGCCTCAGGTTTTTGGTTGTTCTAAAGGAAGGAAAAAGGTGATGTGAACAGCTGAGAGCTTTTTCCATCTCTTGTGCAGCTGATGATGTTTGGTTGATTTGATGGTAGAAATCAGCAGTAGGAGGAGAAAAATCCTGACTTTACAAGTTTTGGGGTTTTTTCTGTAGTGAAGAAAAGTGAGCTTCTCTGCAAAATCTTTTACGCCTTGGAGAGGTATTGAATGTGTAAAATTCCATGCTAATTGTAAAATTTCCGTATGATGTTACTATGTAAACATTATTAGTAAAAGAGCAGAGTAGGTTTTAAGATTCAAGAAACCCTTCATTAAATCCTATGAGTACAGTGCCTTTTCTAGGTGTGTTTTAAAAAGGAAAACATTTTCTTCATGTACTTGGCATGGGCCCAACAGTGCAACACTGTCAAAAATGTGTGAACTTCTTGAAATGTCTTTCAGTGGCTCAGTAGAATTTATGTTTTATCACTGTCAGTTTTAGTCATCTGACAAACATGAGAAGTTGCAAGCGATGTCTCCTTTTGTTTCAGCTTTCTTGATAGGATTTAGCCTATTCAGAAGCTTCTGTTTCTGTTTTGTTTTTTTACTTCTTTTTTTTCTTGGGTTTTGGATTTTTTTTTCATCTCTGAGTCATGAATAAAATTTCTTGTATAAAGTTAGAGTATAAGAACCACTACCCAACACTGAAATTAAGACAAATGGCATTCAGGTTTAGAAATGTTTTGTTTCTTGTCTACATTTTAGATTACATATTTTCCTAATATTATACTTTATACTTTCTGAAATGGCCAATTGTTGTGATAAAGAGGCTGTTAGGATGAATCGTGTTGGTCTGGCGTGGGAGGACTAATAAAATCTATTTTGATTTAAAAAGCAGCAACAACCACAACCACAGAAAAAAATCCAAACCAAACCAAAAACAAACACCCAGATTTGCTACATTTTGTTGTTAACACATTTCACTAATTCCACACCACCTTAGGGTGCCTGTTTGAAAAGCAGTTCTTAGACACACAGTCTTCTATGATGGGTTCTTCCAGTATGTACTCACCCAGCTTAAAGATGGTTTCCTCCCCCACTGAGCTCTGTGTGAGCTGAAGTTATTTCGAGCAGTCTGGATTGGCAGAGGGTAAATCATTAATATTAATGCCTTTACAACTTCAGCATTTACAACTTCATGAATCCTTCTGGGGAGAAGTGCTGAAATCCAAGTTCTTGATTTTACCATGATAATCTTGAGCTTTGCATCCGTAATGGGTTGCGTATGCTTATTTAAGAAGCAGGCAACTTTTTGCAGAGTTGGACTGAACTTTTAAAACCATATTCCTTTCTGAACTTCTCTGATAGGTCATAGTATACACATATACTATAGAAGGCAATAGCTCTTGGTAGTACTAGAAAATACAGAAGAATTGTATCATGTTGCTAACTTTGCTGAGAAGGGCTGTCCTCTTTAGATATGCAGAACTGTAGAAGAGTTAACCAAACATTACACGAGTCAACAAAAGTAATTCTCACATGGGATTGCATATTTTTTCAGTTTGTCTAATTTCAGCGTAAGGCCTGCGGGACTTTTTGTTTGGAAAAACCCTGGATTTTGCACTTAATTCCAAGTTGTGGCTTTGAAAAAAAAACTTTATTTTTTTCAAAACAGCTGTTCAGATACTAATGTCCCAAATGTTTTCAGTGTTTGGAGCTACTACATTTTTTGCTTCGGAATACAATACTCTGTGTGTGTGTGTGTGTGTGTGTGTGTCTGTTTGAAGCTCTCAGAGAATTTTTGTAGGCCCCCTTCAGGTACTACAAGGCCACAATTAGATCACCCTGAACCTTCTCTTTTCCAGGCTGAACAATCCCAATTCTCACAAGATTTCTGGTGGATCAGGTTTTTAGAAGAGGAGGGGTAGATATGTGAAAAGCTAACATGATCCAAAAACTTTTTGAATAACAAACTTGTGTTTTTGAGGAATTTATTTGTAGCCATAGGTTTTGCTTTTTATTTGAATGAATAAGCTATATAGCAGTCATGATGGTGATAATTTTGTTATCTTTATTTCTTTGCCGTCTTTAATTCCCTGCCATTGACATTCATCAGTGTGTCAAAGCAACATAGAACATACAAAACAACCTAGAGAATTAAGTGGAAATATTACTCTAAATAGTTAAAACAGTTTAATGTACTTGCTCAGCCAGTTGCTTACCTTTTACTACGAGATCAGTGTTGATAGCAACAATTTTAGAGATGCACAAGTCCAACCATAGAGCTGGTTACATGATATGTTTTCCAGTCTGTACTTGCCTCCTCCCTTACCTATTACCTGTGATGCAATCATCTGTCACTCAGTAATTTTTTGTTGATTCACAAATCTTTCATTTCAGCCCCAAGTTTTGTGTTTAATTGGACTATAAGCTTATGTGCTGAGTTTTGCACTTAAACCCAAGTTACTTAATTTTTATTCATGTCTAATTACTTTTAATTGCACAGAAAAACAGAAGATGATGCAAAAAAATAGACTGGATTCTGATCTTAGTGTGCAATTAATATTTCTTTATTAAATTCCAAACACTTTTATCCGTGGGGAAAACAGTGGAATTGCAAAGGTATGAAGAGAGAGCATTCTGCAACGTGCTGGGATTTTTTGGACGATACAGGAAAAGACAGAAGCTTCTTTTCAAAGCCTAGGCTGATTTGTCAACATCTGCGTTTGGAAAATTTATGTAGTATTCAATATTTCATAGCAAACACTGAAAAAGAAATGCTGAACCTGCAACACCATTTTTATTGCCACTAATCAAAAACAAATTGCAGTATCTACTTTGTACTACTTAGTTTACTTTGTGATAGTTAACTGAGCAACTTTTCCATTTGAATGCCTTCGGTAGTGACATATTTCAAGGGGGGTAAGTTTTTTAAAAACTCACTGTCACTATGGGATTGGCTTGCTGCTGTCAGCATGCCAAATTTGAAACCAGATTGCAAGTTGTGGAGTGAGTTACAGATCCTATTTTCAGCTATCTTCATCTATTGCTGAGAAAGTATGAAATAAATCCTGTATGGAGAGTGACAGAAAAACACCATGGAAAGCATCCACTAAATTGAACACTAAGTGAAAAAGCACACACCTCTACATTTTTGGACTAGTGAAGTTTTGTAGCCCTTCCTCAGCTTCATATTTTTTCATTGCTTGCAAAATGTTGGGTAACATATTCACACAGAATATGCTATAAATTTTATCCATGTGTAAATCACTGAAGCACTACAGTGCATTTAAAATGTTAGTATTTAGAAAAATTTAAGCCCTGGTTAGGTTATTTTTTTCTTACTCCAAGCTATCATCTGTCACTGTGCATGAACAGAAATGTTACTTTTTTTTTCACTTCGGTGTTTTGCTGTGCCGACCCAGAGGACTGGGTTTCTTCCTTCCTAAGACATGCGGGGACATTGTCATGAGTGTAAGGAAGAACACGGACAGCTTAGGTAACAAGGGGGAAATAGATCTGAGCATATATACTGTTCCTGACCATTCCTCATTCCCAGCTGGGCCTCTTGGCAAAGTATTTATTTTCCAGGCCGGATCTCAACTTGTTCTTCATTTCAAATCTAAGTTTGTCCTCAGCAAAGATGTGCTTTCCTCCTGAATCTCATCCTCCCTCCCTTGGCTTTAATTTATTCAAAAAATATGCCACGATATACTGTGTTTCATTACTTCAGGAGTTTAAAACTTGAGTTAAAGGGTTTCAAGAGAATGATAGGCAGAAATTGCGTATTAGATCAAAAGCTCTATATTTCAAATAACCAACACTGCCTTAAAGAGTGAGACATTTACAATTAAGTGCTTTATAAATCGCAGCTTTAGCTAATAGTTTAGTTATGATACTGTCTAAATTATCACACAAGAGGTGTTCTATTTTAGAGTAGCTGGACAGAATGTTGATTTCTGATCTTTCATTTTTCAGAGACTTGTACCAGCAATAGTGTGGCCAGCAGGACCAGGGCAGTGATCATACTCAGCACTGGTGAGGCTGCACGTTAAATCCTGTGTTCAGTGTTTTAGAGTCCCTCACTACAGGAAAGACATTGTAGTGTTGGAGCATGTCCAGAGAAGAGCAGTGGAGCTGGCAGTAGGTCTGGAGCACAGATCTTAGGAGAAATGGCTGAGGGTACTTGGGGTTGTTTAGTCTGGAGAAAAGAAAATTCAGGAGCGATGTTATTAATCTTTAGAACTACCTGGAAAAAAGTTGTAATGAGGTGAGGGTCGGTCTCTTCTCCCAAGTAACAAGTGACAGGACCAGTTGCTCCAGGAGTGGTTTAGATTGGCTATTAGGAAAAACTTCTTCACTGAAAGGTTAATCAGGCATTGAACACGCTGCCCAGAGAAGTGATTGAGTCACCATCCCTGGAGGTATTTAAATGATGTGTGTATATGGTGCTTGGGGATGTGGTTTAGTGGTAGACTTGACAGTGCTGGTTTACTGGTTGGAATTCATAACCTTAGAGGTTTTTCTGTGACTGTCAGACAATGTTGCAACCCATAGGACTGATGCTTTTGCTAACAATTAAATATTATGCCAGTGCTATGCCTTCTAGTGCATATTTGCTTCCAGTCCTTTTATCATGAGAGGTTTGCCATACAGCAGGCAAACTAGACTTGCTGAGTCTTGTGGTTATAGTAGATAGAATATGGAATTCTTTACTCAAAATTGTGATACAAGTTCCTTGAATTCTTTGAAATTAATTTCATAAATGCAATTTTTTATTTTGTTAAAATCCTTTGTTCTTCAAATGTCATTGAAATGAGGCAATGAGCTCGTGATTGACATTATGGGAAAGAGGCCCATTAACTTTTTAAAATCAGCATTTTCTGTTTTTGATGTGTGAGGTAAGGAAGGCATGTCAAATGTGAGGCTATCAAGTCGACCTATTCATATCTAAAATGCTAATAGAAATGCCAGTTCACAAAAGATTATGAATGTAATTGTTTCATTTAGCATTTGAAAATATTTTCTTCTTAGCATGATCTGAAATCAAGTGTAATGACAGGAGGAGGTACATTTATATGGGCATATTAGTCTGTTTATAGAGAAACGATGCTCTCAGAAGATATATGGTATTATTTGATCACTACCAAAAAATATTAAACTATGGACCTATGTTTTGGAAACTTGTAGTTCTTTGGGTCTGTTTATGTTTTGTTTTGTTTCAGTACAGAACACTGGAATTTCTTAAAAATTCTGTTATGTTGGATGCCTTTAAAAGTTATTGAAGCTAGAGACTATTCAGATTTGTTACTGGCTAAATTTCTCCTGCTAAGCTGAGAATTATCTCGACAAACTTTATTGTGGTTTTTCTCCTTTCTTTTTTTTAAATTTCTGAAGCAGATGTTTTTCTTCTATGTGAGACATAAATTGTAGGATGTTGTAGAGGTGATGAAGTTTACACTTTTCATAGCCTTCAAAAGTTGTTGTAAAATCACCAGCTGTGTTCCCATGGGTTTATCACTCAAATGCTCTATTCATGTGATCCTTGAAATTCAGGGAATGACAGATTTCACTGAGTCAATTCTTGAAACAAATAATATAGTTTTACTTAATTAGGTGAAACATAATCTTGAAATATGAGATTTCTATTTTTTCAAAGTCTTAGAAATCCTTCTTAAATGATTAAGCCCATATGTTCCTCATGCTGTGCAAAACTGTTCAGAGGGAACAAAGCCAGTTAAAAATTCAAGGATCTAGTGGAGCTAAAAAGATGAAGAAGGTGCATAATGTTGAGTGTTTGCACCAAGATTTCCACCTAGAATTAGGGATTAATGGGATTTCAAAACCACAAAACTTTAAGTTTCTGTTGGTGAATGGAAGATTCCTGAAAGCTCAGGTCAAATTTGTTAGTGATACATACAGTGACAAGGACAAAGCTGTTGGGCACATAAAACTGCAAGTCTACCATCCTCCTTTAGGCTCCGTAAATTATATATAGGACTGCTTTAGCCTCTGATTATGGTAGGATTGGAAAGTTATTAATGTTATTATGAGGCAGTTTTTATTCTCTTTACTTGTAGTACAAAATACCTTGTGTTGCAGAGAAAAACAAAGCTGCATATCTATGAAAGACCTCACAAATAAAGTTTATGGATGTCAAGTGTAAACTGAACGCTTAACATTAATGAAAAAGTCTTAAAAGAATAAATGTCAATATATTTTTTCCAGTAAAAGAGCCAAAGAGGGAGAATACTTGAGGGAGAAAATTTTCCTTCCTAATTCTCACTCCATCCAGTCCCAGTAAAGGTTGCTCATTGCATAAATCCTGAAAAAGTGATTATTAGAAGCATTTTGTCTTTAAAAGGCGGCATAAAGGAATGGAAAGAGGTAGGCACCTGTATTTCACAAGAATCAGAACAATAAGAGAAGCTTAATTCCAAGCTGTCACCTAAATGATTTTTGTGAAGTTGTAAAATTAATTTATGTTAACACAGACAAGTAGCAATCAGTTTCTAATTGGAATAAAACCCCAGATAATATGTCTCTAGGGCATAACAGAATTTGACCTGCAGAGAACTAGTAACCTCATCTTCACTCAATCTGATTTCTATAAGAATGATTGTGCATCCTTTCACAAAATCTTCTGGTGCCTCAAGTGTCAGATATGTTTTGCTCTGGTGCAGTGTGGTCCCAGCTGTCTTCTCATGTTCATGCTGTGGCTTTGCTAACAATCCTTCACAGGCTGTGGTTCCTGAGGAGGGCAATGCTCCTGTGCCTTTTCAGAAGTCAGCTTGTATGTGGACTTAGTTAATAACCATTTTACACCTAAACTGCTTCTAGGCCTTTAACCCATATGTCTGTGGTCATATCATACATCAGCAAAATAGGTGTTTGGAGCTAGGCTGCCTCTGTCACTAACTCTGTGACTGCATCAGAGGCACAAGTAATTTGTAACCTGTATGATGAGTGACATATGCATAATGGAGAGTTTTCTGTGTGTTTATTAATGTTACAGTAAAACCTATGAGGAAATAGAAATTAATGTTTTGAAGAAGGACTGGGGAAGTACAGTAAACATGGTTTTGTGTTCTGGGTTTTTTTTTCTTCTCTCTGTTAAGTGATTATTTTCCACTGTGTGTATGAAGTAATGCAAGAAAAAGCAATGTGTGACCCTGGAACTAATGGAGTTACAGTGCACATATAACAGGCTGTTACAATTTTTGTGCTTTTCTCAACTTATTATTTGATTTGTCAGCTTCAATGACTTTCTTCAAGGAATAAGTGGGGCACAGAATAAGTCTACCCATCTTGCTTGTCACCTACCAAGGAGTCTTGGTTTGGTTTTGACTAATTGTCACAAATTGGAAGATTGATCTGCTGCTTCATTTCCATAATAATATGTATTTATCTACAGCTTGATGAATGAAGGTGACAAATGAATTATTCTGTACAAAGACAGGATGAACAGTGAGTCAAAACTCTTAACAGGGAGTGTAAATTGATGCTATACTGGGATTGCTACTGATTGTTTCCTGTTAGTTCTTTGTCTTGAAAGAAAATATTGACATTTTGGAACCCAAAATTCCCACTCCTGTATATTAATTACTTTACTATAGGCCTGTGATAGCTTCCTGCTGACCTGACAAACTGCCTGAACTGATTAGTGGCTGTCAATAAAATATGCCTATAGAGTGTTGTTTTAACACAAATGTATTTATACAGCATCCCCTGACATGACTGTGGTAACTACTGCAGAAAACCCAAATTAGTAGCCTCCCATACTCTTTAAAGGGTTCAAATTTTTCTTCTCTGTATATTTTTATTATTTACCAGTCTCTGAACGTGAAAAATGTATATTCTAGTACTCCAGCATGGGAGCACTTCAGTGGCAAGTGAAAAAAGAAAGTATAATTTTCACACTTTTGATAACATGCTTCTTCATACTTGTACTGAGCTTACATGAAGCAAAATGTATTTTAATTCCCAGTATTGTTTCTATTACAGGACTTCTTTGATATTCTTGCAAGTTTAAGGACTGTATGGTTCTTTCTGTAAAACTGGAAATCCTTCTGTAGTAAAGCTACTGCTCTGCTGAAAAGCAATTTTGAGCTGGCACCTTCATTCTACAGTGCCATTCGTGGGCTTTTTACTTGGTGGGAAAAAAACTTTCTGAGATGAAATTTTACATAGTTGATAATTACTTGATGTTGTGATTTTAGATATTAGCTGGAGTTATATTCTTAATGCAAATATATTTTTTATTACAGTGCAGGAAACATAAGACATAAAAAATGCATAGTTAGTCTGTATTAACAGAAACTGATAATTCTCGATGCAAACTTGAGTTGTAAGTCAGTAAAGACTTAAGTAAATACATGTGCAGGGAATCAATATATTCTATATCTGAGAATAGTCTGTCTGCCCTGTCCTGACATCACCGTGTCATAGTACTTTGTGTTGGCATAGGTAAATGGATTGTCATGGTAAACATGGTGGTGCATCTCAACTGTTGGTCTGGGGATGTCCTGATGCTTCAAAATGTGACGGAGCTTCAGCATGGACATCAGATTTACAGACTGTCCTTCACTGCTTAACTCGACTGTAAAGATTTGCACAGTGGATTAATGAGTCCTTAAAGAAGTCTGTGGAAGTTCAGCAACAAAAAAGTGCCCGGAGACCACTTGCGTGTTGGGCTGTAAGATTCCTAAGCTGCCTTGCTTTAATATGTGCTCTGTGCACGTTTCATTTTCCCATTTTTCACATCAGATGAGCATGTTTGATTCAATTTTTTGCGTATCTTGTTGCAATTTGCTATTTATCTTTTGCTTATTCCTACTACTTCCACCCAGTTATCAGGGACCTGACCCAGATTCGCTATAGTCCAGAGATTGCCTAAGCTGGGAGAGGGGCTGTGCTCTTCATTTTGTGCTTGGAGTCTTTTACAATAAGTACTTCAGTAGCAACAACAAGTCAGTCTACATGTAACTATTTTCACCAGCACATTTCTATTCCCCTCGAGAACTTCTTGAAATGCTTCTTAGTTTTGCGGGTGGCTGACCTACAGTTAAGTACAGCTTTTACTTTCAAAGTTAGTTTTTCTCTGCTTAGCTTTCTAAATAAGTGTTAAAGTTGAATATAGGCCAACTACCTACATGTGCTTTTGCATTCATCTGTGTCCCATTATTTTGTGTTTCCTGGGGCAAGATTGTTTTCTGTGGTGCTATATATAGAGAAAGAGTCCTTAATAAAATCTTATCTGTTGAGCTAGTAGTTGCAAGTGTATTCTCAATCCACTCACGCATTTGAGGAAGAGAATGGAATGGCTTTGGGAAACATAATTCAGTTAGCTTGTTGAGACTCGTAGCATGGCATCTATTTCAAAATTTTAGACATGTCCCCTGATAATGTAGTGAAAATTATTTGTTTAAGTTATGTGATTTTTGTAGATATGCTTTTCTGAGTGCTTACTTAATTTTATAAGTGCATTGGTTCTACCATCTTACCAGAATTTTATTGGTGAAATTCTTATTTATTAACTTTTTGAACAAAAATTTCTTCTTAAACATACTCTTCTGAAGATAATAACCTAGTACTAGAATGGAAGATTGTTTTCTTGTTTACTTCAAATGAGAAAGCTTCATATAAAAATGCTTATATATATATGAAAATATATCTATGTGTGTATATATATACACGTGTATATATATGAAAATAAATGGTGTAGCAGAGAGCTAAAAATGTCAAAGTGCTACAAACCTTAATAGAACCTTAAAGAAATAAAAATATCTAAATTGACTGTAGTAAAACCCCTTCAGTGAGCTCATAGCAAAACATATAAATGTCTAAATGAATTAAATTTGAACTTCAGGAAACTGGGAAGCTAAAGAATAAAGGCACAGCCTATGTACCAGCTCAAGAGACTATTTTATATTGGAGAAATGCTATATATTTTAGTGATTGAAACAAAAAGGGTACATAAATTAGTGCTGAAGGCAGAAGAAGCCAGAGTTGATAAACAAAAAGGGAGAAATTTTCAGAAAACAGGAAAAATTGCAGTCTCTTTTGATGGCCTTTGGACTACGCACTGCAATTGCATTGTCATCGGTGGTATAAGTTATCTTTGGAAAGCTAAGGCTTGTCTCCGTTAGAGGCAATTTGCCCCATCTGTAGATGGGGCAAATAAATGAAAAATATGGGGAATTCAGGTATTGCGGGCCATGGGCACACTATGTTACGATACCTCATTAAATGACACTACAGAACTAGCAGTGAGCTTATCTGAGGTGTCATGTGACTGCTTACGGAGGTCTCATACCACTGTGCAATAGCTCTCGTGAGGGCAAGGCTTATGGCTTATGCCATGGAGCTGCTCTTCAGTACAGCAGCTCAGCAGCTCTTGGAGAAGGGCCTTTGTATAGGACTGCACTAGCGGGTGTTACACAGCTATGCCAGACCACCTATCTCAGCTGCCACGGGCGCCTTCGTGCCGTGCTATGCGGCTTACTCTTGTCTCAGTTGCAGCACTGGTGTTCCATATAGCCTAGAAGAAAACAGTATGGGTGATAGCAAAGTCAGAGGAGGCAGAGATCAAACCTGGATGGCACAGGATGAGACTCAGCTGCCTGAGGTGCTGCATCACGGCCACAGCAGAGTTATATATCTTTCTGTGTTCACTCAGTCACTAAAGGGAGTCAGGGAGCAACGCTGTGCCATCAAGCATTGTGTTTGTTTTCTGCTGTACACTCAAGATCTCAGTTTTTTAACATTATATTGTGTTGGTAGCCTTGCCAGTGTCGTCTTCCTTTGAGGTTCTTTGGAAATACTCGCAAGAGGTGAATACCTGTATTGTGCTTAGTGTTATGTTTAAAATAGAAGGGAGAAACTGGTGCTGTGCCTAGTTTCATGCTTTAATTAGCAAACACCAATACTACATATTTGATTTTTTAAAAAATGGTTTGGAAAAATGGCATATTAGAACTGTAACGGGCAAATGATCTGTGTGAATCTTAGCTCACTGACAGCTGTGTGAGTTGTGGTTATAACTGCATGTACTGCATTGTTTTTATCTCACAAAAAAGCAAACCCCAATCTTCTCTACTGAAAATAATTAGTAATCATTATGGTCTGGTGTTATAATAAATTATGTTCAGGCTTAATTTGAAACTATTGGAAGACACTATTAAGAATCCTACCAATTTCAGTTTAGAGTGCTATACTGATATTCACCCAATCTTCTTGCACCTCTCCAGATTTATTATCTATTCAGCAAAACTTTTCTGTTTATTTCACTATCTAAAAACATAAAAACTAGGACTACCTAGTCCTTCACCTTTCATTTTCCCTACTCAATTTCTCCAAGTATTTCCTAATTTATTTTTGACAGCAACCAGAGCAACAAGAATAATTGCTTCCAATAATTATGCCACCATTATATTGTCTAAATAGAACCCTATTTAAATGAAACATTATTTAGGTATTTGAGTCATAGTTTTGTACCTATTCATTCACTTCTAAGGCCTACTTTTGCATTTGTTTTCTGTACATTGTGGTTAAAATTTATCAAAGTAACAGTATTCAAATGTTTATTCACATAATGATTAGATTTTAGGTTAACATAGTCTTTACTTATGTAAGGGACTAGTTATTTAAGCTGTTACCAGTAACTGCAGCATTAGGCCAGTAGGCCAGTAATTATATATAACTTAAATCCGTTTATCCTGAAAAACCCTGAATAGGCCATCTGTCATGGTTTTCTACTAGCAGAGGTCAGATCTTAAGTCATGATCTTCACAATTTATACCAGAAGGAGGAGGCTATGAAAAAGAGTTAATTGCAATAGTATATTTTAGTTAGTTTAGTGGTAAACAACTATTAAATGGACTTATTTAATCTTTGTTGAAAAGGAAACAAAGTTTTCCTGCCTTCACTAGTTCTGTCACAAATTTTCATTAATCATCATTTGGATTTTTTTTTTGGTATGCCACCAACTTACTAGGTGGTATACCCTGTTAATCCTTGATGACAACATAAGCCTTCTTAAAAATATTTGGCAGAATTTTCCTTATTATAATGCATACAACTTAACTTTAATAAGTGTTCTAACAAGTACCTTCCAACAGAATATAAAATTTTACCTTCTAACTAATTTCAGATCTGTAGTTGTTAACAAGAAAATAGCTGCACCTCTGTTTCCAGAGGTGACTCTAAATTTAATGTCAACTAGAGTTTAAGTCAACTATTTATGATATTCGTCAGTCACAGGATACCTACAGATTTGTATTGGTCGATATGGCCGTAATTCTCACTAATCATAGAACGGTTTGGGTTGAAAGGGACCTTAAAAATCATCTAGTTCCAAACCCCCTGCCATGTGCAGGAACAACTTCCACTAGACCAGGTTGGTCAGCACTTCATCCAACCTAACACTGAATACCTCCAGGGGTGGGCATCCACAGCTTCTCAATCTGTTCCAGTGCCTCACCACCCTCACAGTAAAGAGTTTCTTCCTAATAGCTAATTTAAACCTATTCTCCTTCAGTTTGAAGCCATTGTCCCTTGTCCCCCTATGTCGTTGTAAAAAGTCCCTCTTTATCTTTTTTGTAGGCTCTCTTCAGGTACTGGAAGGCCACAATTAGGTCACCCTAATCAAGAGTGCATGTCTTGCAAACACTGTTTATTAAAAATAAGTATAAGCTATGTGCAGCCAGAACCCCATTCAACAATTATGTTTTATAAAATTATCTAATGAAATATGAGGGCAAATGGCTAATAGTAATGACAGCTATTGTTATTCATTCTAAAAGAGATTTTGAAAACTATCTGAAATGAGGTATGAAAAATTTAAGAGTCCAGCAAAGATAAAGTAGCAGTGTCATGCAATGAAGTTGTTACAGATTGTATTACAAAGAGCCATAATATCTAAATAATAGGATAAGCCTTTCTTTGCAGCAGTGATGACCCTGTCTGGTGTGGGTTTTATATGACTGACCTATCATAGGAGCGTGTATTTTATTTATTGTAAATTTATTTATTGAAAATACACGCAGGTTCACTCTCGAGGAGAAAAGGCAACGCAGAAAGAACCGTGTCCTTTCAGTACCACCTGGGGAGCCATTCTGCTGTGCCTTTTGCAACCGGACGTGTCTATCTCGCATTGGCCTTTTTAGCCATCAGCGCGCTTGTAGCAAGCGTGGGTAGAGTCCTTCACAAATCTTCGTTCGCGAAGCCTAGCCATGATGATGATGATGATGATGATGATGATGATGATGATGATCATAGGAGCAGTATCCAAACTGCTCACAAGCATGAGCTTTCTATGTTTAGAGTTGTTAATGGGACATGGTTTGTGACTGCCCAGATCATTGTATTTGACAGAAGAACTTGTGTTAAAAATGCTTCTCTGAAAAAGGGGAGATACTTCTTTTGGACCAAGCATGCTCTTAGCACACTTTGCTGTGTGTACTTGTGGTATTTCAATGAAATCTGATTTTCTCTTTCCTCTTAAAAACTAATTTAAATTAAGTATTAATTATCCACCCTTTGATACAGGGGTATTTAATGGTTGAATGATGTCTTTCAGACATCTAACTTTTATAGAGTATAAAAAAATAGCTGTTTCTGTCTTTGTCTTCCTATTTCATTTCAATAATGAGCTCTGCCTGATTCAAAGTGAATTTTATCTTACACCATAAACATAGCCTTCTTCTTCTGTAAATAAATCACATAAGAATGAGGAAATAGGCTTTTTTGCAGATGAGGCTTTTAATTTTACATAAGCAGAACAAAGTCCATTAAAGACTTACTGTAGCTTCTTATGTATATTTGTATAACTGCATGCATAACTTCATGAGTTAGTTAATACTTTAGCTTATCATGGAGTTTTTGCATGTTAACATTTTCTGCTATTTCTATATCTTCCTTGAAGGATTTTCATCTGCCAAGGGCTGAGTGTGGTTTATCAGGTGCATTTACCAGTCATGTCTTTATTGTTGATTGAAGCTTTGATTTAAGTTGCTTGGCAATCGTGTGGTTAAATATATGCAAACTCACAAAGCAAAAACATGTACTTTGTTCTTGTTTTCAACTCTATGTTTGTTTCAAGGCTTTTCTCCTTTCTGCTTGGGAGTCTGATGCATCTGGAATTTACGTGGAGAGGTCCTGAGGGAAGGATTAGGCACTCTTTCATCACTCACCTGTAGCAGGAACGTGCCAGGAGCACATACTTTTGCCTTGCTTTTTGAAGGTCTGAGGACATTTCAATGGAGGTGTTTAACCTTGGATAAGAAAAGCATTTCCGAGAAGAGTAGCTGTGAAATTAACTGCAAGAAGCTTTTAGAAAACAAAGTCATATTTGAGGATGGTATGGATGTTCCTTATAAAAATAGTGAAAAAAGAAAAAGTAGAATTAAGCTCTGCATCGGCAAATACAGATTTGTGAGTATCTACATGTATAAAGATTTTTTTTTTTTAAACATTAAAGCAGTAGCCATAAATATACATTTCTCAACATTTTCTTCTGGAAGTCTTCATAAATGCAAAATGGTAGAATTAAAATGCTAAAAATTTACCATGGGTAAAAAAACCCTATTGTAGTTTTTCTAAAGTGCCTTGAGTGATTTAAAATTGCTTTCTGCTTTACAGAAGAGATACTCTTCCTTGTCGGGAAAAAAAAATAAAAAAAAAAAGTGTGACTAGGAGGACAAACATACCCAAAATTTTTAAATCTTTAATAACCCAAAAGACTATTTTCTTTGAAATCTTTTAAAGATTTCTTGTTGTGCTTTGGGTATAGTAGCTGTGAAGTGGTTAGACAAAGCAATGTTAGCTGAAATAATTTTTGTACCAGTCATTTTAAATTGATTTCTTTTCAGTTATTGAATTCTTTTAAGTAATGAATGAAATTTAGATTCTTAGTTGTGACAAAAAAGAATCAAAGTCTTGAAGGGCTAAGGACAACTTAAAATACATATTAACAGCGTAACAGAAAAGAACAAAACAACAAAGGCTGGCTTTAGTGGGAAATAATGATATGGTTAATTGTAGTACAGCAACATCGAAGTAGCCACATTATAGTTTCTGAAAATTGATTAGATAATATAGGTAATAATTTAAGAAGATGCCATAGTTGACAGTTTGCAGGCTTAAATATACAATTGAAGCAAGTTCTAGAAAACTTGGTTGTAATAAAATATCTAATGCTCTAGAGAGGTTCTGATACTGTGATGATGTTTTGAAGGAGCTCAATGGCTAAGTTAAATGACAACTCTGTTTTGTCTTTGCAGCTAGGGAAAGGCATTTAGTTGTGCATAATTGGGTTTGCTCTTTGAGTAGTGCCCTAGAAGTACTTCTGAAAACCACCACTAATAAACAGGAGAACATGTTTGAATTCAGAATCTTACATACACTTAATGCAGGGATTTTTGATTGTGTATATCCAGTAACTATACAAGAAAACTGGTACCATTATAGTCTTGGTTGGTATCAATGACTCATGTCAACTGAGTAATTTGTGGCCGTATGTGATTGTTCTCTGTTGGTCTCTGCATTGTTTTTAATGAGGCTAGAACTTTAGGTATTTTATTAGGTATCATATTAGGTAATTTAGTTGACTGCTACAGGTGTAGGTCAGGAAGATAAGATTTTACTAGCTTGATGTTCTTTCAAGCTATTTTAATTCAGTGTTGGACTCACAAAGTTATTCCTCTGTTTCGAGGGGCAGATGGTACTCAACAGTTCTGATGAAAAAAAATAATTTTACTGAGAGTTATCACATTTGTATGTGGAAAATAATTTTTCCCCTCTGACTTGAAAGAACCACCACAGTACTGAATTATACAGGACTTTTACAGCTGTTGTCACAATCATATATATTCTGATTTTTTTTTTTAATATTGACTGACTGGTTGAGAAAAGCCAATGGCTCATCTGTGACACAAAAAGAGCAGAAGCTATCAGAGATTTCTACTGCATTCAGCCCATCATCCTTTACTAAACCCCTTTTTATTTAGCATTAATATTGTGCAAGATGAACTTGAATCCATAATTGCATGTGTCTCTTTGCTTGGCTAAATTATAGGTAAAAGTTTTCTCCTCTGAAAAAAAATATAAGTAATTATTTTATTTTTAAACAAATCTGTAGGGGATGAATAAAAATTATTTTCAGGCAATTTATTTGTGATGATGGTTCTCCAGGTGTATGAGCAAGTGCAAAGTCCTCCTTTCAGTTACAATCTGTGCAGCAGCAGTCATCATTTTGATTGTTCGGGGCAAAAAAAGAACTGCTAATGTTCCAAAGGGTTCTGCACACCAAGAGGAACAGAATAGGACTGTAACTATAATTGGATGGTTCCTTGTCTACACAGCTACTGGGAGCGTAGAAAGGATTGACTGATCACTTACTGAGGGGTGATGGTTGTGTCACTTTTTGGAATGGTGTTCTTGCAAATCTTTGGAGGGCTGTTGCTTGAGGTAGAAGGCACACACTGGTCTTGGACATCCACTCCGCTGTGTCTGTGGCTCAAGCAGACTGTGGAGCTTTAAACAAACATGTTTTTTAAAGGCTTTGAGAGTCCAGACTTCTTGCCAGCTGACATTACAGAGGATCTGCTGAAGATTGCTAAAGTTATGTATACCTGTATCAACTGTGTACAAACTCATAACTTAATGACTTCAAGTAGTTAGCTTTGTCATATTGAACTACAGCTGTTGCCTGGAGTTTATGGTTCTTCATCAATTCTAAGCAGTATCCAGCTGTGCAGTCATTTTGTAGAATATTCCCTAGACTAAATTATTATTCCACTTCGTCTGTGATCAAACTCAAATTATGTAGTTTGCTTTACAAGTTATATGCTTTTATCTTGTGTGAAGAGTTGTATTCTCAGGTTGAATGGGCTTATATCCATCCCAAGTGTGAGTTCTCCATGACTCTAGCAATCATGGAGTATGCGTTACTTCTCTACACTACACTGCTGGAAGAATTCAATGTGCACTTAAACATGCAGCAATATAGGTTCATTTCTGCTAAAAGTTTACTTGAAAATTTTATAGACAATCAGAAACAAAGAAAGTAGCCTCATACTTAAAGCTATATTAAAATTTGAGCCTATAATAATAAGATAATAATTCTTCAGAACTAATAGAATATTAGAAAAGGTATAGAATATTAGTAAAGACCTGAAGCTTTACCTCTTAATCAGTGATCAAGAGTGTGATGGTTCAAAAAGAAGCTTCAGCTAACTACTCATGTGAGCTGCTGCTCATCAGTAGGCGTAAGAGACTTTCAAACTTACCTTAGAGCTCTAGGAACTTGGGAAGCATAAGTTTTGTTCGTAGAGTGTCTTTTCAACCACTTAAGTTTACCAGGTTACTTTTGCTGTTTTTGCAAAAACATTTTTATGTGCATTCAGTCTGGGGAAAGATGTGTAAGAGTGACCATTTAAAGGTTGGGGTTTGGGGATTTTTTTTTAGTAGTAGAAAGCTTGGATATTCTTGTCCAAACTTGGGAAAATGGTCAGAAGTTTACAATCTGAACATTGTTTATAAAGTTTGAAACAAAGGTGAAGACTTTCTTAGAAGTTTTAGGCTTTTTTTTATTTTTTTTTTTTTTTTTATCCCCAGGTTCATATTCTTTCTTCAGGAAAGTACCAAAGCAGTAAGGGGCTCCGAAGTAGTGAGATGCACCAGTTGAATGTGTAGCCACCTTATTCATAGCGTGCATTCAGAGAAACAGTGAAGTCTGTGATCTTTTCAGAAATAGGAAGCAAAAAACTTATACATACATTCCTCTGGGCTGTAATCTTTATTTAGTATTCTTCTGGAGGAAATTTGAATTATTGAGTTTAATCCAAATATGCATTTTGTGGGTTTGTTTTGGTTTTAATTATTTTAAGGATTTTATTTTTCTCAACCCAACATTATTAGAAGTCTCCACTGTTTTTTAGTCTTGCTTAGTTGGTAAAAAGTATTTGAGCACATGATTATCTAGGATTTGCTGTAGAAGCTCAAAAAAACCTGAAAATTCTGATTGGTTGTCCCATAAGTGTGTATCTTTCCAAGCTGCAGAGGAGGAGACGTGCGTATGCTTCTCCTGATACTTTTTCTCCACTTTTACCTGTGTGTACTTCATATATGTTGGATATACAGTGAGAAACATTTAAAACATGGATTTATTTTTTGTATCTGTGTACAGGTTGTTTAAATGCACAAAGCGGTACTTTCTTTACTCTTGAAAACATCGAGTTTGGTATGTGTAGTTCTGCTTGTGTTTGTAAAACTAAGGAAAATAAACAGTCTTGTAGGGCTTGCAAGATGGTGGATGCTCTAATCCAATGGAAATTTTAACTGCTGCTAAATTGGTGACAATGAATTTAGTTGGTGCTTCAGTTGGAGTTTTCACTGTGAAGCCTTTGCTGCGTTGTGTTTGTGCCCTGGAGGACTGAGTTCTTTTTAAGTCAACATTGAAATATTTTATAAAGGAAAAATGGCTTTGACTCTGCAGTGAACAGGCTGTGTGGCAGTCTTCCTGTTACTATTGCTTTCCTAGCATGATTTTTTATCTCACGTTAAGCTTTCAAGATACTGAAAAATTATGAGTTCATCTATAGACTCACTCACCTAATGATCTCCAGTGCAGTAAAGCTAAGGCTAATTTCCACTTATTCCTTACGGTTCCATGAGATGCTGTGGAGAATACAGCTTGGTGCATTTTATGCTTCAAAAAATTATATATTAATGGTCAGGGGTGGAAGTGGTAGAGCTGTAGTTTTTCAGGAAGGGTCTGTAGTTTGTCAGACTCAGGACCTGGGAAAATGAATGTCTGCTGTAAATACAAGCATATCTTGTGTACTGCATGGAGATGTATTGCAGAAAAAATAAACCTACTTTACAGGTGCATAATATTCAGTGACATTACATAGATGCTACTGTGCCACGTAAGGTCTTTGGCATTACTGTAAGTATGTTCCAGTTTTATTCAGCCTAATGCTAACCCTGTTTGGAATACTAGGCACTCAATCTGGTAGGTTAATCTTTTTGTTTATTATGTTTTATGAAGGTACAAAGTAGTAAGTTTTAAATTTAAAGCATTATAAACAACCAGATTAGAAATTGCTTCAGATGTTGTGGAGAATAAAATAGCCCAAAGTTATTCTTTGTAATTAATTAGCAAAGTTTTGCACTGAATACCTCCATTACCAATTTCAAGTGGGAAAAAATAGATTGTGAACTTTAAAACATGTTTATGAAGGTTTCTTACACTTAAACCCACACTTTATAGTGCTGCATTTCCCGAATGTGTTAGTGTTATTTAAAAGGTAGTTTTTTATTGTTACAAACTAAAAATAAGTTTGCATGCAATTTACAGTTGTCACGTAGCATTTATTACTGTTTTGTGTACATTACTTTTTGCTATTCACAATGTATGCTAATGTAGCACTTCAAGATGAGCTAGGTAGTCTGGTGTGTCTGGGCATAAGTACACATGTTTGTATGTTCTTACGCTGTTGATTTAATATTTGCTACTACTTTAGGGCTATTTCAAGTTATTTCAGGGAATATGGGGTTTTGTGTCCAAATGCTATATGTTTTTCAGGATGGTGCTTGTCTCACAGTTATTTTGTAATAAAATTCCTTTAAAATAACACTTTTTAAATTAAATTGACAACTTGAGAATGATTTAACAGGGACAGAAGGCACTGTATTTGCTGACACTGAAATGGTATTAATGCATGTAAAGTGTGCTGCAAGTGCATAGCTCTTTTCTAACCTGCATGATATCACTCTTCAAAATACTTTAAATAAACATGTTATTTTAAAAATATGTTTATTAGCTTGTTCAGATATAACTTAAAAAGCTGTTTTTAAAGGCATGCATCCAGAGACATGCACACAATGATTTCAAAGTGTCAATGTTTCAGGGAATCTAAATTATTTTCAGAATTTCAGAAATTGAGAAGGGATAAGTGGAAGGAGAAAATGCTGGGCTGGTGCCAAGCGATAGCTCGTAACCCTCACAGACTTCCAAACAGCACAAGAACACCCGAGGTCTCAGGTGATGCTTCACATAACTCTTCTTTGGTGAGTGAAAAGTTGCATTTCATGATGGTGGCATGCTCAGATGAACTTCAGAGGTGTTACATTTAATTTATTTTAAAAATTGTACTGTTTGCCATTGCTTGCATTGCCTCAGTGTGTGAAACCCTTTGCTATTACAGGTATTTACTCTTTCCATTTGCTTTTTTTCCCCCTTTTTTGTTATGCATGGTCCATTCTGACTTGCATGTTGTCTATAAATCAATATTGATGTTTTGTGAATGGTAAAGACTTTAAGCAGGAGATGACCTAATATGGATTACTTACATTCTTTGTGATTTTAATTAGTGCAATGGCATTTGGTCCCTGATGAATACAGATGGATGATATCTAAAGGTATCTCATTTTCTCTTTGTTCCTGCCTGTAACAGGAACAAAGTATAGTATGTTTAAACTTCTGTAAGACAACTGGATTTTAAAATTGTTTTCATGTCTTAAACATGGTGTTGCAAGAGGTGGTTGAGATAGCATGTAAAGCTAGTGATAGTAGATGTTCAGGCAATGTAAAGTCAACAGTTTACACAGTGGAGTTAATGTGAATCATACGAAATTCAATAAATTTACTATTTGATTAGAATTTTAACCCTGCAGTTTTTGCTTATTGAAATAAAACTTGCATCAGTAGACCTCTCCAGGTAAGTAAGAACTGATACTTGTATGTAAAGGCTTCAAACTGGCCTGCATCTAAGAGAAAAAATTGTCTACTTGTCTACTTGTTTTAATTCAACTGACTTTTTCATACTACAGCAAGACTGATTATTTGAAACATATTCAGTGAAATATGCCTGCTCCTATTTGATTAATAAATGTAAAATAGGCACTATATTTTTCTATCCTAAGAAGCATGAGTGATCAGGAAGTACTACCCTCCAATTGTTGAAACATGGCCAGGATGACATCTAAGCTGAAAGATGAATAATTATTCCTAACCACTGATGAAATGTGGTATTCCACAGAGTTATAAATAAAGAGACAGTGGTCTGCTTGAAAGTTGTTGAAGTTTTGGTGAAAAAAAGCCCCTACTTAATGTGGCAAAATTATTGTGTTCAATGGTGAATTATATAGAATGTAAGCTTCTGCTACAGAAGAGAACACAAAAAGGTAGCATTAAAAGCAGAAAATTTTATAGTTTACTGTATATCCTAGATTGTTAATATAGCTCACTTTCATCTAGAATACTTTGAGAGAAATAAAGGTTCACCTGAAAGACAACGCAGTCGCTGATCGCAGCCAGTATGGCCTTCATGAGGGAAAAGTCCTGCTTATCCAACCTGATTTCCTTTTATGACAAGGTAACCCACCTAGCTGATCAAGGGAAACCAGTTGCTGTAATCTTTTTGGATTTCAGTAAAGCTTTTGATACTGTCTCTCACGGGATCCTTCTGGACAAAATGTCCATCACATGCCTGGATAAACACATCATGTGGCAGGTGAGCAGTTGGCTCACAGGTCAAGCACAGAGGGCAGTAGTGAATGGGGTGACATCAGGCTGGTGACCTGTCACTAGTGGGGTTCTTCAGGGCTCCATCTTAGGCCTGTGCTCTTCAACATGTTCATAAATGACACAGGACTGGAAGGGATAGTTTGTAGATGACACAAAACTGGGAGCTGTTGAGTCCCTCAAAGGCAGGGAGGCCCTGCAGAGAGATCTCAACCAATTAGAGGACTGGGCAATATGAAGTTCAGCAAGAGGAAGTGCCAAATTCTGCACCTGGGATGGGGCAGGCCTGGATGTACATACAGACTGAAAATGAGATGTTGGAGAGCAGTGCTACGGAAAGGGACCTGGGGGTCCTGGTCAATGGCAAGCTGAAGATGAGTCAGCAGTGCCCTGGCAGCCAAAAGGGCCAACCATGTCCTGCGGGGTATCGGGCAAAGCATTGCCAGCTGGTCAAGGGAGGGGATTGTCCTACTCTGCTCTGCATAGTGCGGCCTCACCTTGAATATTGTGTGCAGTTTTAGGCATCACAATATAAGAAGGATATTCAACTATTAGAAAATGTCCAAAGAAGGGCAACAAAGATGGTGAAGGGCCTTGAGGGGAAGCTGTATGAGGAGCCTTCTTCCTGAGGGGAAGAGGAGGGCCAGGTACTGATCTCTTCTCTATGGTGGCCAGTGACAGGACCCAAGGAAGTTGTGTCAGTGGAGGTTCAAGTTGCATATTAGAAAGAGGTTCTTCACCCAGAGGGTGCTTGGGCACTGGAACAGGCACCCCAGGGAAGCAGTCACCGCACCAAACCTGGCAGAGTTCAGGAAGTGTTTGGACAATGCTCTCAGGCACATAGTTTGACTCTTGGGGATGGTCCTGTGCAGGGCTAAGAGTTGGACTTGATGATCCTTGTGGATCCCTTCCAACTTGGCATATTCTGTGAAATTAAAAAGCAGTAATTCTATGAAAAAAGAAATTTCATGTACATTATACCCACATTTAATTACTATTGCAATTTTAGTTTCACATTTAATTACTTTTACTATTTAGATATTTCTAGTAATAAGAGATATCATTAAGGAATTGAGATATGTGGAAATTTGCATGTTTTGATTTCTGCTTGACTGCTAGTCAACATTTAATTTGGTTTGATATTCCTGAGATAAGCATTTCAATGTATCAGATGGGATTTAGAAATGATGAACTGGCAATATAGTTCAGAATTGTTGAATCCATAAGGTTAGTATTTTTTAACCTTATTAATACTAAAACTTGTTCAAAAATAAGTTTGCATAAAGCTATATAGACTGCTGCTTAGTTGATGAAGTGTGTAAGAAAGCCAGAGATATAAACATCTGAGGAATATATTGTGTGTCCTTTAATGTCATGATTGGCTATAGAATTATAATCTTCTCAACAGGAAATAAAACAATAATATCTCTTGAAACCTGCCAAGCTGTCCTTTTCATTTTCTTTGCTTCCTACTCCCTTAACCATTACTTTTCCTTTCCCTCACTTCTGAAGTAAATGATATTCAGTATAAGCTTTTGCTGTCAGTGTCTTTCCAACTTGCAGACTTTTGACTAAAATTCCTTATTTTACTCGTGAACATTTTTAATCTGAAATCTTGTTTCAAATCAGTTTTGATTTTGCTTAGTAGTCTGTGCCTTTCAATATTGAAAAATTTTCCATTAGGTTTTGAGCGAAGATGCAGACTTTAGCACTGGAAAAGAAAATATAATGAAACAGCAGAAAGTAAAAAAAGATAACAAATTATTTGTTCTAAGGGTACAAATCCACTTCTGATGATCTGTTCAAGTCCCTTCTTTCTGAATTAACCTTTCATTTCTCACAACTCCTCTGTGGATTTGATTCAGCTAAGGCTTTTTAAAAGACTTTCCATTTAAAAATAATCCCCAAAATGGGTATTTCACAATCCCACTTTTCCAAATGTAAAGGCAAAGAAAATTACAAGGAAGTCTCATTAATTTTTTGTAAAATCATAGAATGGGTTGGAAGGAATCTCAAGGATCATCCAGTCCTTTGTTGGCATAATCATCGTCTAGACAAGATTGCCCAGCACCCCGTCCAGACAAATCTTTAAGGTGCCCAGAGATTGTTTCAAAGGCTCGTTTTTCTCATTACAAAACATTTTCCACTTGTATCTAATCTGAGTGGCCCCAAGAGTAACTTGTACCCATTACCTCTTGCCTTTTCCTTGTGAGTCCCTGTAAAAAGGGACTCTTCATCCTCTTTGTAGCCACCCTTGAAATACTGGAACATAATGATAAGGTCTCCCCTAAGCTTGCCTTTCTCAAGGCTGAACAAACCCAGTTCTTTCAGCCTTTCCTCACATGGCAGGCTTCCCAGTCCAGTTTATGGAAAGAAATATTTTTCTCTCTTAGTGGAAGAAAGAAGGAACTTGTGGAGTAGGAAGCAGGTTATGATCATTAACAAATTGGTTTTTTTCATTACACGGGTAAATGGAATACTGAACAGCAGCACAGGAAAAATACAAAAGAAATTGGCTCACTGAAATATTTAAAGAGTTTGATCAAATCAGTTACAATATTTCTTCTATTTGATGTTAGGATGTTCTAACTTCACAGAAATAAAATAAATTCTGAAATATTTCAGCAAAACTCAAACAAGTATTCTTGGAAACATTTTTCCATTATTATTTTCAACTTGATTATACTATTATATAAGTACTTTGTCACCTTAGTCTAAGATTAAAGCCTTTTTGTTCAGTTTTAGGTGGAACTCTAGCTTCTTGTATACTTAAGGTATACTCAAGGTATACTCAGAAGAGTATACCTTAAAAATCTTGAGTCATTATAACATGAGGCATAACTTCTCAAAAATTATTGTTTAATATTACAATTTATTGGATTTGGGTGTTTGTATTAATAATTTTAGATTCATAGTGAATCTTTTTTCATACTTCAAACAATTTTGTACAGTCCATTAACTTTGTGCACTGTGATATAAATCTGGAATTAACTTTGCTTCTCTGATAGCTAGAAATCATCTCTTTTTCAAGCTAAGTTTATTATCAGTTTGTTTCTGTATACATTTTTCTAAACTTTGAAGGTTCATCGTAATAATTCATCGTAAGATTTGTTTTGAGAGATCTTTAATGTAACTTTTCAACTTTACTTTTCCTTTTTGGAATAGTTTCCATGTTCCCACAAGGATCTTAAATGGTCTTGTCTGCTCCTGCTCCAGTTTGAACAGGAGTGGCCTGTTGTGCGCAGTATTCTAGATCAAGCTTTCTGTTCTTAACAATTGTGACATTAATTATTTCCTATGCAGTAACACATTCATCATACTGCATAGATTTAGAATCTCTTTATTGATACTTTTTTGTAGCTGCAACTTCAGCTTCGAGACCAAACCTCTAAACTATGTTAGGTTCTGATCAATACTGAAAGACTGTATCAAATCAAATTGTTACTGCTCCTGTAGTCTTCTCCATTCACTATTTTTTGTATTTATTTAGCAAAAAGACCTTTTCCTAGTTAACTTTCTTTTTTAAGAAAGTGGTTATTTTTCCTGATAATTCTTACTTTTTTCATTATTTTATCATATGTTTTATGATATATTTCATGTAGGCTCTATCTATTTATACCTGTCTCTTCTGAAGAAGATACTCATTCAGAGAAATCTAAAAATTTCAGATTAATGTCTGCATTTTTTTCTATTCTTGGATACAAATTCATACCTTTTTGATCTTTCCCTTTCTCTGATATTTTCCAGAGTTGGTGGAAGAATAGTAATGGTTTTTTCCTTACATGAAAAGAATCTAGATCTTGAAAAGCCATAATTTTATGCAATAGTATTTGCAGGTTTTTGTCTCCTGAAAGGATAATTGATATAAATGAAAGTACGCAATTTAAAATTATTTCTTCATGAATCACTTGTCTCTGTACTGACAGTATCCATTTATAATGTGATTCTGAAAGCATATGTGTATGTAGTTAGTTCAAATGATTTTGCTAGGAATACATAAATATGTATTAACATTGATTAAGCAGTTTGACTTGAAGCAGTTCTGTGTCTGCCTGTCTTTGCACAGTGTCTAGTGTTTCTCTGGGTCCTAATTCAGAAATTGAGCATTATTTTAATCTATGTTCTTAAATGTTATGTACAGCCTCTTCTGCATAGGGCATGGACTGGTCCTTGATTCAGTAAACACGAAGCTAATGGCACATGAGCACATACTTAGTGCTAAATTGTAGTTATTAGCACATACCACTTTTTCCTGTTGTATTCCCCATTAGAATTATGGATGAATATATGTGGAAGTATAGTCAGGTAAGTAACTAGATAATTTTTGTTTGTATATGCAAATGAAATTTAGAAGTCATGGCAAATGATCAAGCACCTAAATTAACTCTAAGGAAGGATTTTTTTATAGGCAAGTAAATGGTACCATCTGCTTCTCCAAGAGAAAGTAAAATATGTTTATGAATTATCTGTTTGACATAGGCAGATCCCAGGTTGCCATATCTGATATATGGATGTTGACTGAGCAAGCTAACAGTAGTCAATGGTCATTCCAATATATAATTGAACAATGAACAGTGTTTTTTTTTCTTTTGCTGTTTAACCCTGGCAGGCAGCTCAACCTCCCCACGGGCGCTTTCTCGCTCACCCTCAGTGGGATGGGGAAGAGAAGCAGAGTGGAAAAGTGAAAAAAATCATGGGTTAAGATAAAGACAGTTTAATAAGCAAGGCAAAAGCCACACATGCAAGCAAAATGAGGAATTTATTCATTGCTTCCCATGGCCAGGCAGGTATTCAGCCATCTCCAGGAAAGTCAGGCTCCGTTATGCATAATGGTTACTTGGGAAGACAGACACCACTGTGAATATTTCTGCTTCCTCCTCCTTCTTCTTTCAGCTTTATATACTGATCATGACACCCCATAGGGTAGGATTTATCCCTTCGGTCAGTGGGGTTCAGCTGTCTGGGCTGTGTTCCCTCCCAGCTTCCTCGCTGGTGGGGTGGAGTGAGGAGCAGAAAAGGCCTTGATGTAAGCCTTTCTTAGCAATAATGGAAATGTCTCTGAGTTATCAACACTGTTTCCAGAAAAAATCCAAAACACAACCCTAGCTACTATGATGAAATTTAACTCTATTCCATCCAAAACCAGTTTCCCTCCAGCGATGATAAACTGAGAAGCTGGGGTTTAACTGTAAATTATGCTAACTATGTGAGAGTTCTGAATAGTGTAGGAATGATGTATCACTAGATGATCTTTAATGGTCCCATCCAACCCAAACTATTCCTTAAATCTATGATCTTTATATAAACCCCCCAACTTAATTTCAGAACAAGAAAGGTCTCCTGATCTGAGTTTGAAGTCTTTGGCTGCCCGATTTCCCTCAAGGTAATGTAATTCCTTGGTGAGAATTCTGTGAAATAGGGTCCATCTAGGTTTCCCTTAGAGTGTAAGCCTTGAAATGTTAATCTGATAGGGATGTTTAAAATCTGTATTTTAATTTGTTATGAGAAAATTGTGTAATTTAGTACTCAAAAACTAGATGTAAGAAAAGATTACCTAAGAATATGGAGTTGATTTCATCTGAATTATTTTCTTATTTGTATACATATTAAGTAGATTTTATTAATCAGGCTGCAGAACCAGTTAGGAAATCCACAATGTTATTCCTACAAAATTTTCTATAGACATTGCTATTAGAAATCTAGTAGTAACTTTAATAGTAGCCAGACAATGTCTATCTGTGAATGAAACTGTGGGAGAGGTTATACAGAGAAATGTAATTTTAAAAGGTGCATAATTATTCACCCAGTATAATGAATTATATGATGTCCCTTAATATCTATTTATGTTAAAGTTATGGAAACTGTTCCTTGTAATGTGGATGTTCCACCTCCTTCTGCACAATGCTGCATGCTGCCCCACAGGGCAATTGTTTTAACTATTTATTGCTTTCCAATTTACAGGATCAGCCTAAGCTGTCAGTGGCCTCAGAAGCCATGCCACCCCGGGCCAATCTTATTGATTTTCCTTATATTTAAAGCCAATTAGCAGTTGTAACCTTGGTTACCATTACCTACTATGTTCTCACCACCAATGTAAAGTTGTTAAGAGTTAATTTGTGTTTCTTTTCTATGCATACAGAAACAATTAGAGCAGGGTAGATGTAGGCCCAAAGCTTTTGGGTAAGTCTCCCCCAGTGCTCAGTTTCTTCCCCAGTGCATATCAGTGTCATTTAATTATTTAAGAGCAGGGCAGATGTGGTCAAGGTTTTACTTATTTGAGCAGTGATTTCAGGTAGGCTTCCCCTGTCACAGGCTTAAAATGACAGCCCTCACTTAAAGAATTTTCATTTCACTTTTTCTGACCAAAAATGGAGGACACACAGAAAATTAATATCACTTTGCATTTGTAGACACAAAAATAAATATTGGAGAAAAAAAATAAAGCTTACCTGAATGCTGGCATCAGTAAGACAATAAGTTTTTATTGTTGTTGTTATTGGTATTATTACTGTTGTTGTTATTGGTTTTTGTTGATCATATTATATTGTAATGTTTCATTTAACTTTATAACTAAAATTATATGTATGTTTTCTAGGTGTTAGGTGGCTGCATTTGCTATCAGTGAAACTTGCAAGAAATTATTTTCTGTAGATAAAATTACTATAAGAAGACATGGACATTAAATACTTGTTAAGTATCTGTGTAACTGTTTTAATTGGTTGTATTCGATCCTTTATTCTTTCCTCAGAATATTTCATACATCTTGTTTCTCATAGCAACATGTGTTCACAAGACTGGTTCAAATCTATTTTATACAAATTATTCATTATTTGTTTCTTTTTTGTATAGTTGAAGCTGTCTCATTAGTCTTTAAGGAAAAAGTGTCATTTCAGTGTAGAATTTAAAATCTTTTTTTTTTTTTTTTTTGGAGAGGAGAGGTATGTCTGAATACATTAGACTTGTTCACATAAGTTTTGACTGAAAGTTCAAGAAATTATTTTTCTAGCAGTTTTTGGTATGTTCATGAAATCTTAGATTTAGTTTAAAGTGTGTAAAACTCCAGGTTATACGATGCTGGGTTATAGATACTGAAAGAAAGAGGGGATTGACAGATCATTTAGTTTCTGTCTGGAAAGTCAGTTCTAGAAAATGAGAAAATCAGGCAGGGCCAAGTAATTAACCTAAGTTTTTAATAAGGTGAAACTGGTTATTCTCGTTCTAGCTCAGTGAAGCTTTCAGTTCCATCATTAACTGAACACCTTCGCTGTAGTGGGGAAGTCAAGATAGGGAGCATCAAAGAAATATTTCTGTTCTTTCATTTATTGCCAAAGCAATACCAGCAAGGAAAGCTACGAAAGCCTATCATGTTAAAAAAAAAAAAAAAAAGGTAGTGGTAGAAAACGATAACACAGCTTCATCTTATTTAAAGTCTCAAGGTAATACTAAGTGTTTAAGTTGAATTTCAAGTTTACCTATTCCCATTCCTGACAATTCCTAATTTTTGTGTGGTGTTTCGCTGTCCAATACTTGAATTACAAGATCCAAAAATAAGATCTCTACTGTGCTGACTGCTACAGTTTGTGTAACTCAGTTCTGTAAGCAAAAATATATATGCATAATTTGTTTGAATAGTCTATACTAATACCATTTGCACGCTCAGGGTGAAGTATGTGCATGTAAGTTTGTGCAGTGTATATATATATATATATATTTCAGCTTTGCTAGTTTAAATTGAACTAATCATGTAAGTTTATGTAGTTTCTGCAACAGTAGTCATCCTCACTGTGAAGTGGTTTGCAAAGTAATTATTACTGCAAAATAGACTCCAAAATGTATACTTTAGAGGAAAACAGGGTTGTATGTGGACACACTTAAGTCATTTCATGCATTCATGTTAGTACATAAGTTTTGCTACAGACAGGGCTGGAAGAGGAAGAAAGCTACAGGGAGCCGTATGTCTCCCTAGATGCTTTCCTAATGTATTCTTCTTCTTTTCTATCCTCGTTAAAAGTCTCCCCAACACTAAAAAGGCTTTGGTGTTGGTTTTGTGTCACAGGAGGCTACACAGATGCACCACGCCTCTGCAGCTGGCCGTTCTTCCAGTGCAATGCTACGTCAAAGTGTTGTGCAGTCATTTCAGCCCACATTCAGCTCCATCTTCCAACCAATCTGTGCGCTGATTTTCCTGCAGCATAATGAGTCTGCACATATCAGGGATGTCTTGTGAGCACCTAGACCTGGTAGAGACAGCTTGAGCCGTCATTTCAGTTCTTCCTCTTATCTAATAGAGATGTGCTGTAGCATGAAAGGTCAAGTAGGGCCTCTTGCAATCTGCAGCATGTATGAGTTTCCCCTTTTATGAGATTTTAGTGGGGGACTGGGGAGAAATCAGACCTTCACATAAAAGAGAACCTTTATAAGTGGATTCTTCTAAAAATACTCGGTGGGAAGATTCTGAAATCTAGTATTGTCTCTCTATTTTCCAGTTGGCAGTGTCACTGAATACTTGCCATTGCAACTGGAATTGTGGTGGCTCCTTTAAACAAAGAACAGCAACAGAAAGTGCTGGAGTGCTGAACTGAAGCAGAAAAAGAATCATCATGTAGGTTAAAGCACTGATTTGTATTTTATGCAACTTCTATGTTAGTTTGTGAAAGCCATTTCCACTATATTATTTCAGCCTCATTAGTGTGAACTAACGAACTCTCAGGATGAAATTTTGCTTAAAATTGTAAGGTGCTTAAATCCTGTAGAGGTAAAGGTGTTAGACGTATCCTGGTTGATAGTGGAAGGATTAAAAAACTTTGGATAATTAATACAAGGGAGGAGGAGAAAATATGGCAGAAGACCTAATTTCTTTCCCAAAATGAATCGGCAGATAGGCTGCAGTTTAGTGTTTGTTTCACAGGAGATAACAGCTTGAACCAGGTACCCTGATGCAATCTCAGAGGTGTTATTTCAAATCTTGGTCTTGGAAATGCCAGTCTTTTTTTAAATTAATTAAAAATTTAATTTAATTTAATTTAAATGACTGTGTGATCAAAGATGGCCATATGTGGATACTGACCATATGACTTCTGTTGACTGAGAAAGAAAACTGCATGTGACCTTGTTAGGCTGATTACATTTAGGGTTAATCTTATATTCCCTCCTCCTTGACCTTTCATAAAGTAGAAATGAGAGTAATAGAACGAGATTAAGAAGGGGAAATTTAGACTGAAGAGCATACTCTTGCCAATAACATGTCCTAGGCTGCTATGTGATTTTGTGTTTAGGGTTACAGGAATCCCATGTCTGTGATCCTTGAAATGTGGAATGGAAACATTTACCCACAGTATTTGGATTAGCTTTTTTTCCATCTCTGATTTTTTGTGCATGTAGGGTTCTTTCCTATTTTAAAGGAAATACATCCTAGATTTTCTTGCCCTGCTAATTCTTTTGAAAAAAATCAATGTCATGAATGGTACAACGTCTGTACCAGATTAGTTGACTATGATTTGTCTAATGATTCAGCATTGTTTAAATAGAAGTGTCTGTATTTCATCCTTTGTGAAGATCTATTTTTTTTGATAAAGCATCTGTTTGCTATTTCTGTTTCTCATATTTCAGGTTTTTTTCCTTTTTCAATCTGCATTGACCCGACTTACTTCTTAACCACATAGGTTGCAATTTGTATAACTGAGGTATTGTTTTTTATAAGGTATTGTAAATAGATCTTAGGTTTGGCCCACCTTACATTAAAAGGAGAGGTATCAAATACTTTTATCATTTTTATATCCAAAAGTTGAACACTAGTTCTCTTTCATGATGGATGGAGAGAAAAATAGTGAATTTTTTTTTTCCCCTGTGACCTTTTTTTCTGTTGTTTTGGAGAAACAAAATTCTATGATAACATAAATTGGCTTCATAGATGTATTGATATTACAAGGAGGAGGTCTTGTTTTCCATTTATTTTCTACTTATGCAGAAATGATACAGTTAAGTTTTGAGAGGTGTTTATTATTCTTAGCTTTAATACGGTATTTATTTCAGCACAAGAAACATGTTCTAAGTTGCAGTGGGGTATGCTCACATGTGTAGTCTACACTTTTATTTTTCAGGCTGTAAATGCCTCTTTCTAGCAGTATGTAAATGTGATAAATGTATTTTGAGTTTTATTGCTAAATTAGAATACTGCACCTTTTTTTCTGCTGTGAGAGAGAAGATTTTCATCCTCCACATATGTCTGGGGTTTTTTTTCGTTTAGAAAATGGGTTTGGAAAAGACCTTTAAGGTCATTGAGTCCAACCATAAACCTAACACTGCCAAAATGGAAAGCTTCCCCAAACAACTAATGTTTCTGTCTCTTTGGTCTATTCTTCTTTAATATTTACTAAGATACTAGACGAAGATCTGGAAAGACTTTGGTTTTGTTTGTTTTAAGATTAGGATTCTAAAATGCGTATGAAAAAAACATGTTAAAAATTCTTACTTGAAAATGTAGTTGACTATAAAATATTTGAATTAAAAATATGTTATTTTTCTAAGAACTTATATTCCTTCCATATAAATTAATCTGGTAGCTTATAGCAATTTTGCCTCCCTTTCCTTCCCATGTTTAAAAAATGAAAAAAGGGTCAAAAATGTGAAGGAACAAATACCGGGGGAAAAAAAATAAATTGAAGGATGTAGAAGATTGTATTAATTCCATGCAATCCCGTTTTACTCTTCCTGGGTATAATCTGGCTCCTCACAGTGTTCGGAGTCCCAGACAAGAGTCTGTTGGGGGGCTATCTTTTTTGTCAGTCAGTCCACAATTGGTGTTTTCAGTATATAACCATTGGAAGAAATATATAAGGGAAATGTGTAAATAAGGGGAAAGGTGTACTTTGGAAGAAAAGTGATTGGAGAAAAAGCTCATTTACTGAAAAGGCCATTAATTTGAACTTGTGTTTTCCCTGAACAAAGAACCCCCCCCAAGACAGTAGAAAAATCCAAACCTGAAGTAGCTGCTCCTTGTATTTCATAGAGTGGCTGCTGAGTGCAGTCTCTGACTAGTGCAAGTTTGAAGGTAGGCAGAGTAAATTCATGTGCAGTGAAATGTACAGTAACAAGATGATTGAACAGGAGGCACGTTGGTGTTGGTCCATCTAATGACAAACTCACTGTAGAGGAAGGCCACAGCGGCAGTACAGGTGCTTCTGAGGGCTCCCAAGGTGCTCTGTTGATAAACTGGAGTGTGGTACATCAAAACTGTAGACTCAGACTTCATGTTTAGTGAAGAAATATAATTTTACCTATTCAGATTTAGGCATATGCTCTTCTTGGTAAGTGACACTAATTTAGACTACAGTAGTTCCTGATGCTGAAATAATTGAATTAGATTTTATATTATGAAAATTTGCATTTATTCCATCATGTTTGATGTTCGTTTTCTCTGGGTAATATTATTTCAGCATGTGCTAATTGCTTAGTGTAATCTTTGTAATCCATAAATATTAATGGTCATGAAATGTTAATAACAGCTGATAAAAACAAAATGCAGAAAGATGAGCAATTCTATTAATCAATTTAAATTATTTTATAATTGCATAGATAATTACTAAATTATCAAAATATCAATAATTATGCATGTTGAACTACAGTAGTATGAAATAGTTGGAGTATTTTATAAGTATGATTTCCCTTCGGCTTTGTTGCTTTAGTGGGTTCCAGCCATTTTAATTCAAACTGAGATTATAAAATCCTGAGGATCTCATTTTGTGGATAGCCAATTCAAGATAGTCATGTCATTTTAAAGAAGTGCTAATGTCCCGGTACTTTAAATGTCTAATGATGCTCCCTATCTGAAAATCCTGGTTTGTAGTCAAAAGAGGTGTTTTCCAAAAGTGTAAATATAAAATTTGCTTTTAAGTCATTGTTTTGGAATTTCAATAAAAATGGGCTGACTTTTAGAGGAACCAATAGATCTGAAGTGATCTCAGAGTTGATGATTTATTAAAGTGTGATTTTAGGTGCAAGATCTAATTTAGATAACATCAAACTATCTGTGGTTACTGAAATTGAGGTCTTACACTAGAGTTTTTTGAAACAGTAAGAGGGTGATTCAGGCTGAACTTTTTTTTTGTTGTTCCATAAAGGAGAGTGAAAATAAAATGAGGAAGATAATGGAGGAAAAATAGGAAAAAAAGTGAATTCTATATATAAGTGAACTCCACATTGATAAGTATCTTGTACAACTAGGAGTTCACTTGTTCTCCAAAAGAAATTTTATTTTTTTTCAAATGCTTTATCACACCATATTCACAGTTCACCTTGGCTTATGTATTAAGCAGCACCAATTAGCTGAACATTCACTGTGTTGACACTTCCAACTAAGTGCGTTGTTTGTAGTATTCTGTTGGTGCCTACCCTTTTAGCATGCAAGTATGTTTAAAATACAATGTAAAAACATTGGAGACATCCATCATTAATCTACTGTTTTTGAAGATTTGTTCTAAGGAAACAAAAAAAAATGAGTTTTTACATGCACCACCATTGACAGGAATTACAAATAGTCATCTTGCTTCTGATTTCAGTACTTTAATCACTGAAACTTTAATTCTTCCTGCTTGATCTTGAATGTTGATCGTATTTTTTTTCTCAACATAGACACAGAGAATATACAGTTTAATATGATTAATATAAATGTGTTTTTTGGAAAACTTTTTTCCCATGGCTCCAAAGAAGTGATTAAAAGACAAAGAATTCTGCGAGGTGCAACAGTAAAATTTGGCTTTAATGCTGCAAGTGACAATACATGTGCAAAGAACTTTCATGTATTCCATGCCCATACATCGAATTGAATCAAGAAATGCAAACTCGAGTACCATCTTGAAAGTATGGGCTGTTCTTCTCAACAAAAAAAATAAATCTTTTTACATGAGTTTTCTTAATGAGTTCAGATATGAAAGATACTCAGCACTATTTTAAAAATCCACTTTTGTGACTTTTTGTAACTGTACTTACATTATTGTCTTCTATCCCTTGTTCAGATGTTACTGGTGGTTTTTTTAGAAAGAGGAAACAAGGTGGATCACTGCATTCTTAAACCACTGCAGCATCACATTGCTGCTCCACAGTGTCCTTTCTGTCACTGAAATGTGGAAAATACTGTGACTGCAGTGTGGGGCTGCAGGAGAGACTGCTGCATGGCTCTTTCTGCATCAAGTCATGAATCCACTGCCCTGAATTTAAACTGGCACAAAGATCCTGTCTGCCACCCACAATTTCTTCAGAATTTATGACAGAGGTTAGGTGTAGGTAGGTGGTTTTTTTACATTTTTCAAGTTAGTTTTTAGCATTTGAAGAACCATTTGCAAAGAGATACTTTTTAAGCCATGTGGGTTACAGTAGCATGAGTTAATGCTTTAGTCAGTCTGCGCCTGCTATGGAAAATTAATTGCTTATCAGCTTCTCAGATGCATGAGATGTGCAATTAATGCAGCAATTTTGTATATTTATTCTCAATTCAGAGTGGTTAGTAAAAAAATTGGTTTCTTGCAGATTAAAAAAATAATTGAAAGCAATTTAGTTTTGTACATGAGAGAATTCAACATGGTTTGGTTATCTATGTATTTATTTTTGGGAGGCAATTAACTGAATAAAGGCCAGTCCAGAATGGGTAGATGTGTTTGTGCATATCTATGTATCCGTGCATTCAGAAGTGATTTACAAAATGCCTGCATTAAAAATGTATTTTGGGGTCCAGAATGTACTTTAATTAAAAAAAAAAAAAAAAAGGCACTACAAACAAAGAGACTCTTTTTCAAATTTTTTCTCATCTAGAGATCCCCTTATTAGGAATTTTATTTCTAGAGGCCATTGTCTGGACGCTTTGTGTTCTATTTTTCATTTTATTATTGCATGGTACAGGTAAACTCTTTCTTTCCAAAGTATGTATAAAGGTGGAAGAATATTTGAGAATTTTGTTTTCTGTTAGCTCATAGGAGATCAGACCAAGTTCACTAGTGATTTTTTTCACATTTGAAGCAGCATAGTGGAATGGATGTGACCTTGCCTGTATGCTTTTTGTTCTAAATTGAGATATTAGTAACCTAGTATTTGAATTTTTCTGATTCCAAGTTTGTATTTTGCTTTAATAAAGATTGCCTCCTTCAGAGAAATAAGCTAAAAAGCATTCTGGCAAGCTTGCAGACTTGCAGCATAGCTCTCAGGAAAAGTAAATATAATTTCTAACTTAATCTGTTAGAACTTCTTTAAAAAAGTTAATTTATTAACCTGAATTAAATAAAGTAATACACTTTTGAGCATAATTCTGTGTTCTTATATTAGATGCAGTTTCAACCCAAACATAAATGGAATAGTCTCCATGATGGCTTTATGTAGGGCTAGAACTCCTATAGTGGCATTATGTAAAAGAATAAGCAAAATGTATTTTTTTTCATTCAGTGTTGCTAAAAACATAGTAAGACGGTTCTCCAATACAGCTTAGTAGCTTCTGCTTTTGTCTGCAGGTCTACTTTGATGCAATAACTCCAGCAGCTTACCTATCAAATAACGTGTGCTTACCCCAGAGTTGTCAGTGATGGTGTAGACACTCCTGCTCAAGCAAGCTGACTGCTTCTTTTAGGGCTTTCTGCCCACCATCAGGGTCTCAGGTTTAGTGCTTTGAATCTCTTCGTCTGTAAACTATGAAATCTCTGATGCCATGCTTCATGATATATTTTTCTGCTTTTTCTGTCTGATTACAGATTCTAAGGAGAAGATAAGTTTTATAAATAAAAAACGTGAGATAAGAAAACTGAGAATCCTTGTGATACAAAGAAGTAATGTAAAGTTTTGCAGGTTTTGTTTTAGTTATGGAAAAACATTTCATAAACCATTCAATTGCCTTGGACTGATTGCGGCCACCAAGAAAGGTAACAGCTTCATTTATTAGCTGGGTGTTTACATTTTTCCATTAGCCATCTGAAACTGCTTCAAGGCCATGATGATGATGATGGTGATGATTTTACTATTATTAATATTAATATTCATATTATTTTTATAAGATTAGCATTATTATATCAATAATATAAAATTTATATATACTTTGGGAAAGGACAAATATTTCCATATCAGGCACAAGAATTAAGTTTTCTGTGCCACGTTAAGGAATGAGGAGAGAAAATGCATTTTACTTTTTTTTTTTTTTCCATCCATGGGGCGTGCAAGGGAGTCAGCAATGTGAAACTGAAACCCAGGACAATTACACATTCACTACTTTCCCCTTCAACCCTAATACTAAATGAAGCCCAAGACTACGAAATGATGGCTTTTTAAATACATTATTTGAAAAGCTGAAAGTGAAAACCAAATGTATTCCAATGCATTTGATCTGTAGGTAATCTTTTAAGACGATACCAAAAAAACCCAGAACAAACAAACGAAATATTCAGAATGATGTCTGTGAATAACATGTCCGCTCAAGAAAGCTTATTAGTTTTCTCTAATAGCCTTCCAGTCACTGCCTCAGGATTTGAATGGCCTGAGGTTGTTATATTAATGGAAACAGTGTAGTTGAAACTGCTTTATAATCCTCAGTAAAACCTATGCTGTCAAGAGATTGCTGTGATGAAACATTCACAACCATGAAGCTATTTTTGACATTCATACAACTGCTTTTTTCTTGGAAACATGTATTTTTGTATTGTGTAAGGCTCACTAAACTGAACTAAAAATGTATTTTGCTTTGCCTTGGAAGAAATAAATTTATTTTTTAATAAAAGTCCGGTAATTGTTGAGTTCCTTTGCTTAAAAAAAGTTTTTTGAAAAATTTAATTGATGTTCAGGTTTAAGTTTTCAGATTTGTTCTAGGTTCTTGTTTTAAATAGTCAAAATTAAAACCTTTCAGTACATTTTGAACTTGAAAGTCACATTCACAATATATATGTTACATTGTCCTTACTGTTTTCTTCCATTTCCTATCATGTAATACATTCTCAGGTGTGCACATCATTCTTCCCCAGACCTAAAGGTCTTTTCAGTTAGGAGGAAGTTTTTGCAGGATTTGGTCTTTCAAATTTCAGAGCCTCAGAAATGGATAGCATAGATGTCTTGGGGGAGAGAGGGAGGAGGGGAAGATTAAACACAGTTTAATACTCTTACCTTTCACCTCATCAACCATGCAAAAAGTTTTAATGTACTTCAACTCACAGATATTCTGTTTTTAAGATTAATACATTTTTAAATGAGCCTCATTTGTAATTAAAGCTTAAATACTAAACATCAGAAAAACTTTTGTTCTGATTTGCAAAATCTTACCTAATATTCAGATTACAATAGATTTGGGCAAAACGAGCATGCATAAAAATCAGCTGTAGAAGGTTCAGTGACTGAAGTTATGTGGCTGATTTTGATGGTGCACTCAACTCTTTCTTACCTGAGTCATCTTGCTTGTGAGGTGGTAATTATACTAGTTGATGCTCGGTGAGTTAAGAAGAGAAATCTAACCCAATGCATGCATTTCAGTGATATAGAAAAGCATCTTTTTCAATGGATAGGGTAAGTAAGCATGTTCATAACAATATTCCCTAACCAAGATTTGTTGAAAGTGTGTCTCTAAAATACAAATGCACATGTGAATTGAGGGGTGATAAAAGCTAAATATACTTCGACTTACCTGAAGTACCCTTTATATTTTTTTTTAACTCCTTTCCCCTGTTCTATTTATTTCACTCCTTGCAGTAACAATTAGCACATTAACAAAGAAAATTAACCTTTCATACTGCCATGAGCTGTGATCTTGTCAGATCTTGTAAGATAAGCCAACCTGGGCCTAATTGATATTTTAGAGATCCACAAGGGGCAAAAATGTATATTGGGAAAATAAGTTGCTCTTCTCTTGTCAAGATTTCTTTGTTTCTTTTTTTTTTTCCCCCAGCAAATGTTATTCTTGTGTGGTTTTTAATTTATCTTTTTCAGGCGCATTGTTTTGAAAATGCAAATCATGGAATTCCACTATTCATTGTTTTGAAAATGCAAATCATGGAATTCCACTATTCTTCACTCAATTCTTGGACACACAGCAGTTACATGATTTGCTTGTTGTTATACGGATAGCAGATACAAGTTTTAAATAAACACTTAAGAGTATAAAATATTAACTAGCATGCAAATATATTTGTAATTCTAATTAAGTTTACTTCTTAATGTTTGCAGCTATAGCTGCAAACATAATACCTTCATATGAGGCTGAGTATGATATAAAGTAAGTCAAACGCTATATTTTTGGTGTTAAAGGATGCTGCAATATGACAGAAGTTGGTATTATTCACTGTGCTCCTAAAAGTAAAAAAATTGTGCTGCTATTGGAATGTTTTTCTGCTTTGTCAGTGTTGAACAATGAGAAAGCAATAATGAAATTCAAATGTAAGAGCTTCACATCTATCTTGACCTAAAAGAGGTGGACATAAAAATGGTCATGTCTCCCTCAAAAGCGACTGAGATGCCTATAGAAGAATGCAAATATCAGTATTTCTGTGACATGCTCCCCCAAACTGAAGAAGGGATATTTAACAGCACATGATAAAAGTGTTTTATTTCATTAATTTCACCATTTGCATTCGTTTCAATATCCACTGAACATTAACTTTAAACATTGACCAATTTCTCTGGCAGAGTTCCAATGCCTAATTACTGGATTGTGTGAAGATCTACTGCTTGTTACTATTAATGAAACCCCTGGGCTCTTACTGAGATGCATATTGAAATAAATTATCAAATCTTATATGGATTTAGAAAAAGTGCCCTTTATGCCTCTTTCATAGTCCATATTAAAAAATTGCAAGAGTCCCAGAGGCCTGTATTTGCATGTATTTGCTGTTTCTGTACAATTTTGAGGCTGTGTGAATTTTACAAAGGAAAAAATCATTGTCACTTACTGATACTATCTCCAAAATTATTTCCTCTACCCCGTTGACAGTCACAATTAAAAAAATTCATCTCAGTGCTTTAAAAGATCTGTTCTCGTGGGAAGGCTAAAGAATGTGAAGATACCTTCAAAAGCATTTCAAGCAGAGTGCTACTCCTAATTTCAGATTTCCCTGCAATGGATTCTCAAATAACCAGAGCAGGAGGAAATCTGTCAGCACATTCGCAGGTGCTGAAAATCCAGTTGAATGGAGGAGGAGAAGGTGACAATAACTGATCCATTTTGGCAGATCCCACTGTTTGATGCAGTCTTGGTGCTGTGTGTAGTCACTTCAGGAATGAGAGGCAAGGACATCAGGATGAGTAGTCAGAATGCTCCCCTAGGATTCCCACCCAGGCATGTGTGCGTTTGACTTTCAGCTTCATAGAGGTTACTCTTGTGTCACTTGCACTATTGTTTGCAAGGGATAAAAGAACATCAGCTTTTCTTGGGCTGATGACTTCATGATTGAGGGATTTGAGGAAGGAGCCTGGAAGTTCAGTGTAAATAAAAATTGCTGACTTTAGTATAGAAATGAAAAAATATTTTTCTTTAATTATTTTTTTTTGTATGGAGGTGCTGAATGTTTGGAGGATGGTTTTGGATTAAAATTTAAGCAAGATTTTTTGGGTTTTGAGGATGTTTAGGCAGAAAGGTTCTTGCAATCAGGGCAGAAACTTTGGAGGAGTGGTTTGTCCATGAATATCACTTCTTGTAAAGTTTTCTTTGAATAGATGGAGAAAGAAGTTAAATTCATAATTTTGTACCCAGGTGAGTTCTTTAGGTACTTGGCAGTAGAGTTTCTCACATCAGGCATAAGCAAAGTTTATAAACTAAAAAATTATTAATTCTATTTGAAGACAGATCTTCCATGATCTTCCGTGATTGCTAAAAGATTGATCCTGTCTTGTTTTTTCTGTAAATTCAGCAGTGCAGAATGATCATATGTGTTTCAAAAGTAATTGATGTGCCTCACATAACCCGATTTTGGGATGCCTCAGCATTGTATGTCATTTACAGTGTATTAGATTATTTGGCACTGCATGGTACACTTAGCTAAAATTCAAATTTTTATTTTGGTATGGAACAGAATTTGGCCCTAATTTATGCAGACCCTCTGTAATATTTAGGCACTGTAACACTTGCTAGGAACTGAGTTTTCTGCTTTAACTCCCAAAGTCTGATCTAAGTCTTATCCTCAGTTTCATTTTAAAGTAATTATTTTACTGCCTGACATATTTACATGGGAAGTAGTCTTTTATTTGTTTTCATGAATTAGACAGACAGCCAAGCTACAGTACAAATGTGGAAATGGCTTCATGTTTGAAGGCTTTACTAGAGTCACGTGCTGTCATTGGAAGCTCTCTCCCTGGAAAATGGTAATTAACATTTTTATGTGATTTTTAATGTGATGAAAAGCTAAAAGGGTGGAGATCAAGATGTACAGCTGTGCAGTGAGAAAAGACTGAATGCAGGCTGTATGTGAAAGCAGCAGAGAGTATTGTCAGACTAGTCCTGAAGCCAGGGCTGCAAGTAACCTGTTAACTTTACACATTTTAACTTATTTATCCCTCAATTGGAGGCATGGTTGTTTTTTTTTTCCCCTAGCATTGCATAGCCAATTAATACAGTGTCACAAAGCAGTTTTTCTATGATGCCATATTTTGTTACTTTTTCTGCCTGTGCGTAATTGTGGAGTCCTTTAGCTAGTACACTTGCATTTAGAAGTGTATTTTTTATTTATGCTTTCCATTAGTTGTGTGAATATTTAATTGTATCTTTTAACAGCAGCCAAAGAGTATTTTAACCTAAGGTTTTTAAGAGAGATAATACATCTGTAGAAATGAGATGCTTAGGTTTTGTCTCCAAATCTTAAACCGCTTTTGAAACATTCAGCCTGTTTTAGAAGTAGTTTGGGGCTTGCTATGTTATGTGCTTTTTGCTGTTCTCTGTCACATAGGCATTAGGATGTATAAATGCAGGTACTTAATAACAATAAACTATATATTTTTTAGTAATTTTATACTTATGCAATAATTTCTTGTTCTGTTGTATGCTTATTATGCTGAAGTATGCTAGGTTTCCTAACTTCCAAGTTAAGATGTCAGGGTTCTTATTAAATATAATACTAGTTTTATCAGGTATGCAGTAAGAGATTATAAAAAATTATTCATTTCAGTAACTTCATGAGCTAAAAAAAGACATTGATCTCCTGCTAAATTGCTAAATATGAATATATGCTGGGTAGTTTGTGTATGTTAAAATGTCAACAGTGAATTATAAGTAAAGCTACATCCAGCCATATGATCAAATGCCTTATATTTAAATTAATGTAATACCTTAGTAATTTAAAAATAACATCATAAATAAAATATTTGGGTTTATTTATGATTGTCTTTATGATTTTTCTTTTCCACTGCTGAAGTAGTTGAAAATTAGCTAAGATACAAATTTTACATTGCTTACAACTAATGGCAAATTTACAATTCTCCCATGGCATCAGCAAGATCATCTGTCCCAAATTCCCAAATTTAGCTGTGAAAATAATGAATAATTTTTCCATATTACGCACTACTTTTTTAAGTTCAGTCAGCACAGGAATTTTCAGAGTGATTCAAGTACATGGCATTTTTGAAGAAGAAAAATTCTGGTTTTGCATTAAGGAAAATAAGCCAATTACAAAAAAAAAAAAAAGGTAGGAAAAGGTAAAGATTCAGTTTACTAGGGAAATAAAAACTAAACTTTTAAATCAATATTCTTATTTTAGTAACTCTAAGCATGCTTAGTCTATTTGACTAGGGGTTAGGGTATGTGCAGGGTTGCTAATTCTTTTTTTCTTAAACAGAAGTTGACTTAAAAATATATTTTAGAGTTTTCGATCGTGTTCCAGGCTTCTGACAATAGACTGGCACAAGACTCATTTTGAACACTGGTGGTAATATTCACCAGGAACATGAGCATATCATCAGGTGCTTTCTATTAATTCATGTATTTCCAGTATTACAATGACTTCATTACAGTTTTGTGACAACATAGCCATGCTCACATAGCAGGATTCAATTTACTAGTGAATAAATGAAACCAATATGATAGGCAATTTAGATTATTCAAGCTGAGGCTTTACACTGAATGTGCAGGTTTGCATTAAAGCTTTTGATGTTACCAAATTGAATGGGAAGTTAAGGTGTTACTTTCTCTGTTGTAACTCAAGTCTGAATGAATCACCAGTGGCACCATAGCAATGGGTTGTTAAGATAAGCAGAATGCTGAGTACAGAGAGGAGATAATACACTCATGTACAAATCTTCACGTGTCCTGCATTGCAGTCTGCCTCATAACAGGGCAGTATGTATCAACGGAGCCAGTTCCAGTGTTACAAATGTGTAACCAAGATTCTCTTAAGAAAGATAAAAATGTCAGCCTTTCTGGATTTCCTTCATTTAGGGAAGATTAAAAAATGATTGTTTTCAACTTCTTACCTTATCATATGCTGCAGAGTCATCACAATCTCATGTCAGCAGTGGGTAGTAAAACCCACTAAAATAGCTGAACTTGTTTATTATTTTGCTATGCTGCTAGGTTTAAGGACTGCCATGATGCACAGGCCACTGGGCATGGTTTGATTTGGAAGGTAAAATTTATGTTTCTGTTTATAACATTGCCCTGCTGTCACTAACTCATTGTGTTTCTCATTTCATTTCTGGTTTAGGTCGGGGGAAATGAGAATTCTAACAACGTGGCAGGGTTCTGTTTTGGTTTTAATGGAGTGCTTATCATTGCACCCAAATTAAATGAAGAAATCCAGTGTTATATACTGTTACCAGAGCTAAATAGAATAAACAGAGATTAGATATTCACCAGTATCCTAAGATGCACGGTTTATGGTATAGCTTGCAACTTAGATATGTTTTATATTAATATACTAGTGAAATGCGTAATGTTACAAAATCAAAGCAGATTTATGCTAGTGTTTGCATCATTTATGAAATTTGAATATAAAGTGGTACAGATTTTGGGACAGTCTGCATTTATAATTTCATTTCAACGGAACTGACAGTTGTGGAATCATCTGTGAAGTATAGAAATTACTTGGTCACAGCACCAAGCCTGACAGAGTTCAAGAAACGTTTGGATGATACTCTCAGGTGTTCTCAGCTGCTCCTCCTACCGCAACCTTCTTTGTTGTGCTCCTTTTGACACTTTCTAAGAGCTGAATATATTGTGGTGTCCCAAAATGCACACAATATTCAAGGTGAGGCCACACCAGTGCAGAGCAGAGCGGGACAATCCCCTCCCTCGACCAGCTGGCAACGCTGTGCCTGATCCCCCCAGGACACAGCTGGCTCTCCTGGCTGCCAGGGCACTGCTGACTCATATTCAGTTGCCATCAACCAGGACACCCAGGTCCCTTTCTGCGGCACTGCTTTCCAGCATCTCATTCCCTATAGTCACTACAAGTTCCTTACTTATATTGTGTTTTGCATATTACATCTTACAAAATCTTTAATAACCTGCCTTGATACGTGTAGTCTGAGGTCTGAGAGGGTGGTGTACTTACAGAGTTGCTTGAGAGCAAATGGCAGTAAAATGCTTCTGCCATTTTTTACTTCATAGGAGTTTCAAAACCAAAACTTGGGTAATTTTTGCATTGGAAGGATTGCTTAGGCCTGTCGGTATTGGAGGTATCGGTGAAGTTTGAAACAAAAATTTTCATTTTGTTGGCATTAATAATTTGAAATTTTAAGAAATCATATTTCCAGTGAATGATAGACTGTTTGAAGGAAAAAAATATCCTACTAAGCAGCAATTTTGGTGAAAAAGTTACTCTCTCTAGTGAAAGCTACAAAACATTCTTTCCAAAATATATGTCTAGAGGGGACTTACTCCATTGAGTTCTGGTCTATGCTGTTATAATTTTCATGTTATTCTTTAATACTTTAAGTTAGATATGGTAATTTAAAATAGGTTTTAGAGCATCCAAAATTAACACTTTCAGAAAAATGGTCAGTGTGCTGTTATGAATTCCTCAAGAGAACCTTCCTCAGGATTAAAATCTATATTTATTGAAACTGTAACTGTGAGAATCTATATTTATTGAAACTGTAAATATGAGAGTAAACCACATGGCAGATACAGGAATAAGACCACATAAATCAGTAGTAAGCCCTAGACAAAATTTCTAGAACACTATACATTTTGTCCACATTTCAGAAATTCCTCCTGAAAGAGATTTAGATTAAATCTTAAAGCTTAAGCCTAATCTTCAAGGCCTGGAGAAAAATAAAAATAGTAGCAAAATTTGAAATAGCAGTACCAAAAGGTGAAGGTCTTTCCTTGCCTTATGTGGAGCCAATCTTCACTTTCTTTCCCCCAAACAAAAACAAATTTTGGGGAAAGAGACTGATGAGAAAATTAATATTTGTCCATAGATTTGATAGTTCCCTTTCTTTCCCCAAAACCACTGAGTTTGTGTATCCTTCTTTAAATGTTTCCTTTGAAGTATCTTTTCATCTCAGGGGCTTGTGGGGCTATGAATTAAGATTGTTAAGTCTCTAGAACTAATAAAGATCAGCTTATTCTTTTATTTTTGTTTTATCTTGCTCTCATTTCGTGCTTATTCATTTGGCTCCTTCAAGTTTTCTGTACAATACTCAGTGTAGTGTCTAATGAAGTTTTATAGTGCTAATCTACTCATCGGGGTTTTCAGAATAATTATTCTCAGGAGTTAAAACATGAAGCATGCATGGCATAACGCTTCTGAACCTCCCTTCCACTCCCCTTTGCTGGCATCCTATAAAATTATATTCCCACATTGCTATTTAGCATCTGGTTTCATTTCTCAAAATGTATCTGGAAATCTTTACTAGGTTCATCAAAGGTCTTTATAAAAAACTTTGAAGTATTTAAATAAACTTTGATGAAACTTTTGTTAGCTAAGTGCATTAAGAAAGGGGGAATTACTAATATGCTAAACACTAGTTTTCTCTATGTATATATATATGACCTGTAAAGAATGAGACAGACATCTTGATTATCCTGCCCATTAGCAAGGAACTTATTAAGTGGATATAGTTTCTGATGATGTTTTTTCTTTATCTCATGCAGAAGTGATCTGTCCAAATTCAAGGTAGTTCAGAACTATAGTAGAGTGGTGAGTAAAGTTTTTCAAAGCATACTATGGTGAAAAAAATCTTACCTACCTCCAACAACAACGAAAATAAATCTCCTATTCAGAATAGGGTGAAACTAAGATTGATCCCCCTCTTTAGTTCTTTCCTCCCCAGCAGTAGAGTGGTGTTATCCCAGGAGAGGTAGTAGTTTTGTGGTTTGAATCAGACAAAACAGGGAGTAGAATTCAAGTCTCACTGTTGGATAAACTGATTCCACCAACTAACCTCTCTTGTTAGGTGAGTGGGAACCCTTTCCATATGAAATTTTCCTCAAACTCTAATGGGTATGAAATAGTTTTGTTTCAAGGAACATCTGATAAAAAGAAAATTGAAAAAGAATCTCAACTACCTCTATTAGTAACTCCGCGTGTTTATGTTTTTGTGATGTGTGTTTATATGAGGTTTTGTTGACATAACTTCTGCACTGTAATCATAGGAATGTTGGAAAAATGAAGTTATTCTTTATATAGCTCCAATTAAATAAATGTTATGAAGTATCCTCAAAGATTTAGATGTTCCTTGCCGTTCCTCGGGTGGCTCGCAGAATAAGGCCTGCCTGCTGTTGTAAAATTCTTTAGCTACATGAGCACGCTGTGAATTTAGGATTCCATCTGGGTATTTAGTTTCTGGTTTTGGTACCTGAGTGCAAAAAAAGGCTGTTGTCTGCCATGTTACATACCTGATAATTTTAAGTTTGCAGTGCTAAATGCAAGAATATGCTGTTTAAAGTGGTACCTTAAGCAGAATGTGTGAAGTTACTAGCTTTGATAAAATATTGTGTCACAAGTATGCTGAGATGCTGTCGTTTTGTTTTTTTTTTCGCTACAGGTCTAATACAGGTATACTGACATGTTGGGGGTTTTTTAACATAAAACAATTTTTTTCATAAAAAATGTTATTCTAAACAAAGATTAAAATATCACATATCTGCATTCTTGAAAACCTGTATGACACTGTGTTTTGTAGATTTCTCCTACCAGTTTAAGGAAATAGTAGTGGGGATAGTCAGGTATCCATCTCAGTCGTAATGTCTAGAATATGTTTGCTTACAAGAACAGTTGACTTATTTATAGTTTGTCAATTTTTTTATGACTTACTGTGCTTTTTTTCCTACTAATTGGCGATTGAAATAGATCTCGTTATCAAGCACTACGTAGTGGGGCCATACTGTCAGAGGTGAAGTATCTTGTGTAAGAATATGATTGCTGGTTTGAAAGGAAGAAAATAAACTTCTGAAAGCCATGCTTTCAAGAAATGGAAAGCTAATCTAAATGACAGAAAATTAGCTCGTCTGTTACTAAAGCTGATCTCTAGCTCTAATTTTTTCCACTGAGGACAAATTGGCCAGGTAACTTCAAAGTAAAAATATAATTACAGATAATCCTTGTTATTTGTAACCTCTTTATATGCTTTTTTGCATAGCTATTGTAAATCACTGAATTTAGTTTCCTAATAAATGGTAAAAAATTTTCAAAATGTTATTCGTTGGCATTAAAGACAGTGTTTAACTTACTCTGAACTTACTCTGTGAGGAAAAAGTCTGGACAAAGCTACAGACAAAGGACTCAACAGAAGTTTCCCCAAATATAGATGGATTAACAGTCAAAGATTCATATCACATACGATTTCATCTTACCTTTGGATGGTCTGAATTCATGAAAAGTTTGTTGTACTTCAGGTTTTCACATTTACATTAAAAAAATATCTCCTCACAATTTTCAGGGCTGTTCAATTTCCAGTCAGCAGAAACTGAAGTTACTTCCAGTAACTTTAGGTTAATGGGAGCTAAATAATTTGCTTCACATTTGTAAATACATCTTCCAGGTCTGAAATAGTGAAATACTTTCATAAGTAATATTGCACAACAGTTCTGTTGAATTGTGTGAAACGTTCTCATTTATTCCCATCTTGGTAATTGAAATGACAGATTTCAGTCTTACAACTCTCCAGTTTAGGTTTCTTAATATAAGAAGATCCAAATAAAGACAAAATGAAAGCCCCTGTAGCCACTGTGCTATTTCAGACAATGGCTCATTGTGAATGCTACGAGAAGTGTAAGGTAAGAGCATGAGCTGTTAGCATCACTTCCCAGACTATTCCCCTATCCAGGATATTCTAGTTCAGGGAATTCCTAGCCAAGAAGTAATTTTTTATGTGTTCCCCTTCTGCTAGTATATTCAGTCACTTTTTAATCCTCTCTAAACTGTGAAAAAATTCTCATGTGCTTATTAAACATTATCCACTTATGGTATTTACTTTGTTCTAAATCTTTTGTCATCTAATTTGATTTGGTGTTCTCTTGTTCTTGTACTGGTAGACTGGAAAATAATTTCCTATTTTCCATTTCTCTTATGATTTTGTTGCTATTATATTTTAGCTTATTGTCCTTCTTCTAGTTTGAACGGTTATTTAGTTGTTTCTTGTGCAGAGGCCATTCCATCTGTTGACTGTACAAATTTTCCATCAGACTTCTCAGACTTGCAGGAAGGAAGGGGATTGCTGTGAATGTTTGTGCCTTTGGTGTATTGTTGCTCATTGTCTTTTTTTTTCTTGGCCCATGCCTTTTTACATAACAGTCACTCAAAGCGTATATTCACATTTTCATCACATGGACACAACTTCAACTTTTTGTAGGTTTCCTTCACATTCAGTTTTTTTCAACATGAAAGGTACTGAATGCAGTGTGAAAATTTACCTGAGTCTCAAATTTTGAAGTCTGGAACAACATATATTTGTGAAGGCAAGAAAAAACCCATCTTGTCTAATAAGCCAAAATACAGAAGAATTTGGGCTTCAAAGAGGTGTAAATGAATCTCGGTAATTTTCATATGGATTAATAATATTAATTTCTCTGAACTTTTGAATAGATATAATTTTTTGTTCTATTTTATATCTATGTTATATCTATATATTTTGTTATATTTGACTTCACAGTGCTAAACAGAATATGAAGTGCTGCAGAGACGCAGACCTGAGTAGGTCATCCATTGCTCAACAATATTCTATCAGCTAAAGACAGAATAAGGCTTCAAAAAAGAATTTTTGCTTGTCTTGGTTATCTTAATTGATAAACTGTTTCACAGGAAGCTTAGAACCATAATAGAGCCAAAGGCAACAGATAGTCAGTCGTAATAAGAAACTAGTTTGTCATGGTCGCCAAGATGAATCTGCAAAGATATGGCAAAGAAGAATCTTTGAGAGGAAAGTGTTTTTCTTTTTAATTTAGTCTACCCTAAGTATAAAATATCCTGTATATTGGAATTTCTATACAGTGGTTGCTACAGCAGAGCTGACAGTTTACAGTACATTTTAAATGAAAACTTAATAAACTAGGTATTCCCAACTAATGTTCATAATTCACGGAAATAAATAACTCCAAAAACACTGCCTTTTAATGGTGGTTCTGCTTTGTATCATTTTCATAATGAAAAACATCATAAGCCATTTATTGTATATGTCATTCTTTACTTTTTATGCTTTTTAAAGTGCCTAAGAGTAAAAGAGGGGACATTACCCTTAATTTACCAGAGTTCTTTTAGTGACCAAATATACAAGCTTGTTGTCATGGAGATCAGTGCACAACTCACGTGCCTGATTCACTGCTCGTAAAGAGAGCACCTTAATGGATTATCAGGTAAATGTTTGACTATATTAAATAATTAAATAAACTGCAGGGATTAGAACACATTTATTTTAGGATGCAAAGGAATTTAGTAGTATCCCAACATCTACTCACAGATTCCCGTAAGTCCTTGTAAAAGAAACAGGTTTTCATTCTTTGCTCCTGCTCCAGGTCACATGTTCTTAGCACCACAAAAGAACTTGTACGCATTATAGCCCTTGGAGAAGTGCCCTGTAAAACTTAACTGAAAAACTAATGTAAATATGAACTCAAAGCTGCCTCCTCTTGGGCATTTAAAGAGCAGGAGTGCATTGGAGAAGTGATTTGAAATGGTGTAAAAGTATCTTTCCTATTTATGTTTAAAGTGGAAGAATAAATTCTTGGTAGTGACTGAGCATCTCAGAGGCAGGATGGGGGTTTCTGCTTTGCATCCTTCACATCCCATAGCTGATTCAGGGCTGCTGGTACTAGTTTTTTGCCATCACAAAACTGAGGGACTGACAGCAAAGCTATGTTAATGTGTTTTTTTTTAAAATGGAAGTATCCCCTAAAGTTTGCGCAATTATGAGCTTGCTCTCTCCTTACATTGTGGAGATTCTTACTGAGCAGTTCTTATAAAGACCTGAGAAGGCAAGAAAATGCAGCGGTACTGCTTCTTCTTTCCAGTTAATTGCAAAGGCAAGTTGCTTGCACCATGAGAACATATAGTCAGAGGGTGACTCCAGGGATATAGTGTTATCTGTTGTACAGGGCATTTACATGACTTCTCTCCCACATGGATCTCCTTATATAAAGAGCTGTTATACTTTGCCTTATACTTTACATCATAGGGGCTTAACATATTTTATCTGTGTAATACTTAATCTTCTGCTTTCATTTGAGCCTTATGAGCATATTTTAATCCAATTTCCCTGAAAACTTAATGTAGGGAAGGAAGTGATCTCATTTCATGCTCGCTATGAGTAGTGAAGGCTGAGAGAATTTGATGGCTGAGATGTTCATATTCGTATTCACAGGGATGGTAGTTGTGACTGTCTTTGTGCATACACTGGGTAAAGGAAGGGACTTCCACTGTCCTGTCCAACTCGACTGTGTGTGCATTGATTTTAGAAGAGAAATCATATCAGAGCTGTGGTTATTGGGGTTTATGTTTTCATTTTTTATTACCAGTAAAGTTTCTCCATGTAATCACAGTATGAGGTTATATTCCTCATCCTGCTAATTGACACCATATTCAGAAGTTCTGTCAGTTTGTCCATATCTTTCCTCCTTAGTTTGTCTAACGTGGATGAGTAAGCTGAGTTATGTGCTGTAGTGCTTGGATGTATCACAGTGGTTTTAGCACATCTATTTTCTTTGAATGCAAAAGGTTAATTTCATTTCAGTGTAGGTTAAATCTGGATAGTGACCTTTACAACTGGAAAAACAGATAGAATCATAGTTTAATTAACCTTCCAACCAGGACACGTATTTGAAACATACTCAAGAATCCATATGTTTTAAATACTACTGAGATCACTGATATCCAGAAACATTATAATTGTCCAGAATTAGACAAAAGGAAAAGTTTATTACTGAAGTGGAGATGCATAAAGCTGAGTTTGGAAAGAATTAAGATGAACTGAAAACAGAATATTGAAATTACACTTTCATACTTTGTCTTTATTGTGAAATAGGAACAGCAAAGAAGATAGTGAAATTGTCTGATTCTCTACTGTCATTTTACCTAACCTGTCAGCTTTTCCAGCTCACTATGATACTGTTCCATGGCCCTTCTAAGTTAAAACACAAACAAGTTCTGTGGTATTAGATTTTTTTGTGCTGTTTTGAGAGAAAATAAACTCTGGAAGCAAGTAAAGAGAAACAAATGTAGATTTCATCCCTTGACATTGTCTTTTCTTGATCACTCAGCATTTGTAATCAGTTAAATGCTTGATAAAAATATCAGAACTTTAAACTGAATCTTTAATCATTCTCTGAGGCTCTTCTTTGTAATAATTTCTTCTCTAGTATCTCAAATTGTGAAAACCCTGTTTTGCTTCTTTATAGTAATAATTGGCAAGAGTACTGTTTCTGTATGAGGGAAAATTTATTCATTAGGAGCTAAAGATGGTTTTTTAGACCTTAAAATGAATCCCTGAATACCATCTGCATTTTTATATTTGTATATGCCAATGTTTCCATGAGTTGGGAGGTATAGTTTGCAAAAATCTGAAAGGTAGCACGTTGCTGAGGATGTTCTATGAGCATCATATTGCAAGGTGTGGACCGCTACCTGAGATAAATGAGCCAAATCTTCAGTGGACAAATCTCCAGTTGACACTGCGTAAGTCACCAGTTAAATACCTGCTTCAGATACAAGGGGCAAAATATTGTTTATTTTCTTAAAATAGTATAACTGTGCTTGAAGTCCTTTCCAACATAGTCTGCTGGAAATATGGAAATGTACTGAAGACTAAAAATCTAGACCATTTATCACACTGAAATCTACTGAAAGGAGAGGAAGTATGGTATTTATTTATTTTATTTAGAAAATTACACTAGTGACTCGGGTGTAATGTTATTTCACATTGTTCTGTGACTAAGCAAAGTAGGATTCCTTGGCGAGAAAGCACAGAAAAGAATAGAATGAAATCACACATGCTTCATTGTTGCCTGCAGTAATGGAAAAAATTAAAAGCGTAAGGTATTAACTGATATCAAAGACAGTAATTAAAATGTTTCATGAATAAGAGACTAGATAATTTCAGTGGTGTTTTTAGCAGCTAGAGCCTTGAAGACAAACACGTGTAAATACATAGAGTATTGTGTGCAAATACTCAAGTCAATTACAGTGTCAGGATGTTACTCCCAGCACATTAGTCTAAATTCTATGCCGTAATTAACAGATATGAATAAAATAAATATAGTCTATTCTATATTCTGGTAAGTAGTTATTTATAGCCACCCTGGGAAAGTTTGAATTATTGTCTGTCCTTATTATCCTGGAGACTTTTGATTAAGCATGAAGGTCTGACTGAGAGGAATTAATAACTGTCTACAATGTCTTTGCATTATGGTTAATCAGATATCTTGGCAGAACCGCTTCTTATATTTTGGTCTTATTTTCCTGTTCATTCATCACATCTAGAATCAGAAATTGTGGTCTCAACAGTAAAATATTCTCTTGCTAGGGTAATGTTTTGTCTTCCTCAGGACAGTACCATTGTTATCTGTTTTCCCCAACCTTCCTCCTCCTTAGCCGCTTGGCGTTCCTCTTTGCATCTAAGAGATTTCTGTTTATAACACAAAGTCTGCTAAGAAGGAGTAATCAGTAAATGCTGTGCTGTACGTGTCCATCTCTCAACTCATCTTTGAGACTGAATATGTAGGTCGTGTCTGTCTGTAGAAACCTGTCATGAATATGTATGACTTGCTTGGCAAGTCTGCTAACAAATAGGTCTATACTGTGTTCCTCACTTCTTTTTACCTGCTTCATTTTATGTTTAAAATAGGAGCAACACTTAGCCTTTTAATTAAACATCAGGGTAGCTATAGGGAAAAAACCCAAACTTTTGTGCAATAGTTTCCCTCCATCCCCTGACTGAATAAATGAATATATAGCAATAGTTAGGCTTGTGAGTTCTAAGAATAAGCCCAACTTAATTGTGATTTCTACAGCATGCTTTTATTAATGAATATAATGGATATTTCAGAAAGCAGAGGGGAAAAAAAGTGCTGTCATAAAATATTCTAGAGGTAACTGAAACAAGGATCTAGCATTGGAACAGGATGCCCAGGGAAGTGGTTGAGTCACCATTCCTGGAGGTATTTAAAAGATGTGTAAACATGGTGCTTGGGAACATGGTCTAGTGGTAGACCTGGTAGTGCTGGGTTAACGGTAGGACTCAGTGATCTTAGAGGTCTTTTCCAACCTAAACAATTCTGTGATTCTATGGTTTATGAAGGATGGATCAAAGTACACAGAAAGAAGATTTGAATTAAATTCAGTGTTCTAAAGCACAGAAGTGGTTGTAGAGACATATTTTAACTTGAAACTGTCTTTTCTCAAATTTACTACACCTGAATATATATATATATCACTCCAGGAACTTTCATGTAGAACTTTGCTGGAAAGAATTTTATAAGAATTTTGTCATTCAGGCCCTAAGGTATATATTTTGCTTTGATATTTAGAGAGAGATAAGTTGCAACGTTCACATTTATGTTGAAAATTACAAACTGCATAACAACTAAACTAATTATATTAAATGATAAGCCAAAATCCGCTTAATTATTTAATAACCTCAGTTGTTAATCTAGCATTAAGATGAATTTAGGGATTTCCAGAAGAGGTAGGAAAGATGCTAATGAATATATCTATGCAATCTATGTGCATCTTGGGTTCAATTGGCATAAAGTTTCTTCATGTCCTTACTTTTATTATTTTCAGCTTGTAGCGTTTCAGACATATTAGGTCCATAGCACCAAGATTTACAGGGCCTGCTGGTACAGAATAAATTACTCAGTAACATTCATGATTTTTCAACTGCATTCAGCAATAGCAATCCTGACCACCAAAGTACAACATAAATTATCTTAATCCTACTCTTGTCTGTTGTCAGTATTCTTTCTCTCTGAGCTCTATCATTCTGCATGCATTTCTATTCGGTGCATGGAGATCTTTGAGATACAGCTTCACATCAAAAGCCAGGCATATATTCAAACAGGTTGTTCTTTGTCCAGTTCTATTTCCATTTTTTTTTCTTAGCTTTCTTACTTAACATACAAAATTTGTGGTTAAGAACTTAATTATTTATAGCTTTCCTCCTAGTCTTGTTGCATCCGGAGTTCAGTGGATTCAGGCTGAATAATGAATCCAATTTGCCAGTGAAAGGTGGCACCTGTATTTTAAAAAGATTTGAATGCTTGGATATCCTTTAGAGGACTGGGGAGAGTGCTATTTCCTTTAATTTTTCCCTTTACTCAGAGGAGTTTGAGTTAAAGGGGCATTAAAGACATAAAACTTGTAATCAGATAAAAGATATAAAAAATGGTAGTATTTGAACATATAGCACATAATCAAGTAATGTTTTATAGCTCTATTGTAATTGAGGCACTTTGACTTTGTGTATTTAATTAATCTTTTGTCCTTTAATAAATACAGGGTTGTTAAAAATCTGCTTGACCGTTCAGAGTCTTTCATCTCTGGTACTAATTGACTGGAATCGAGCAGGTCACAATAACTGGCAGACAGCAAAATGACCCCTGAGTTCCAGCTTCTGAAACAAGTTAGTTGGTCCTTTCAATTAAAAAAATCTGCATATAGTCATGTTTAACAAAGATAAAACTGAATACATGCCATACTATGAATTAAAAATAAAATTATGTGGTCCACAGGTCATGTCCACTTTCTTGCAAAAAAATCGCTATCCCTTCCTCCTAACAGCTATTGGCTGAAATATGTGTACTGACCACTGAGAGAGGTTCATTGCAGACACCAGATGTTTGGGGTAGCATCCTGAAGGAGGAGAAAAGAACGTCATGGATGAGAGAAAAATCAAGGGCATTCAGACTGATAATTGAACAAACATTGATTGGAGTTCAACATGGTGATGAAAAGACTTCTCTTCAGATTCGCTGAGTATTACAGAAAAGTAAAGTTTCATCTTGTGCTGGGAGCTTTGGAAAATAGATGGAGTGCCTAGTGTATGCAAGAGACCAGAGGAATGGTTGACTGGCTCAAAACAACAAGGTGGGAAGTGGTGGGGGAACAGGGCAAGCCCTGTGTAGGTGGGACAGCACGCTGCTCCCCCTACCCCCTGAGCCTTCTCGCCCTGCACTGTGTGTAGCACATGAACATTTAAAAAGTCAGCCCCAGCCCACACTGTAAGGGAGGTGGCCGGGCATGTGGCCCTGCAGGGAACATTGCTCTGTGTAAAATACAGGGGCGAGACTTTGCTGCTGAAATTAGTGTGAGCTCACGTGGGGGAGGGCCCAAGCAGACCTGGACTGGTAAAAGCTGTTCCACGTGGTGTGCTCCACTACTCTAGATTTAAAAGCTGCTAAGACCACACCGGATTCTAGGGTGGTGACTATTTACTTTTCTCTGTCTCATTTTTCTTGCTCTTTCTCTTTCTTCTATCTTCTTCACCTCAACATATATTGTAAGCAGGACCAAAAAATTGCAGTTGATGCCTTATTAAGTGCCTTGTTGTACGTGCCTAAGTTAAAGACTGCGAAGTTAAACTTTGGCAAATGCCTTATTCTATCAGAATGTTCTAAAGTTTGCTAGTAAAAGTTGTTTTTTAACCTCCTAAGAATTTTGTTGTTTCTTCCATGCACTGGCCAGAGTAAATCCACCTATCTTCCTCTAAACTCAGCAAGCAGACTGTGGCACTGCAGTGTACTAAAGTGCTGTCATGTTGTACAGGATAGAATGGAAAACCAGATCTTTACTGATTAAGGATGAAAATGCTTAAGTACATTACCTGTAAATGATAGTAACGTCTAAATGATAGACCCATTTGACTTAGGAAATTTATTGTGTTGCATTTCTGTTCATCACAGAAAACAGACAAAATGATAATTTGATGTTATAGTGAGGAAGATTCTATTTCACTTTTTGCTCTTTGTGTCAAACCCATTTTAGAAGGGTAATACAGTGTGAAAATATGTGCTAATTATTTTGTTGCTTTATTTCATATTTGAAACCAAGAGATGCGCAGTGACATATATATGTGTCACACCTGTGCAGAAGTGATAAAACAAAGGTGAACTGCTAGTCATACATTAGCAAAGCAGATGGGCAGATTAAAACCTGCAGAATGCTGCATTTGTATTTTATAGAAAAAGGAATACGGAAATTACTGTTTGTCTTCATTTTCTATAGCTGAGTAATGCTGAGAAAAAAAAGCATAAAACATTTTCAGTTTTTCAAGGTAAGGTATCTTTATCAACCACACCCAAACACAAAATCTCCATAGCATGTCTTCAGTATTAAACGAATGTGAATCAAATAGTAGTGCAATCATGCAGGTTGTTTATAATTGCAGGTAATTTAGACATTAGCAACCAAATAGCAGAAGGAAGAAGGTTTTGACATGTGGAAATCTATCACAAATTACATGGCTTACCTGTTTTAACTCAAGTGCTCTGATTAATAAAGTGAGATGGTGCAAATTAAACAGGGTGCAGTTAGACGTTGATAAAATAATAATTAAAAGCTCTGTGTTTTTGCTGAAGAAAAGTAACTTGGCAAATAGCAGTGGAAAACAAAAACATTAGTAAGACCTTTGTAAGTGAAGATATATTTCTAAATGTAACAAATCTGCAGACACTATGCATCAGAGAAATTAGAGCCTTGTACTGAGTGTCAATAACTACAGTTCTCTGGTGAAAAACTTAACAGTGATGGATTCATGCAATTACTCTCCCTCTCTGTAGGTTCTCTTTTGTCTCTAAAGAGCAAGCTTTTTAAAATGCCTGTATGCATAGAGAAAATGTTACTCTTTATGGGGTTCCATATTTTGACAAAACAGGGAAAACATTTTCCCGTGTTTATTTTTCATTCCATCTCTTTTCCTTTGTATTTACCTTATTATTTTTTAAAAATTTATTTATTTTCATAACATTTTCTTCAGTTTTAATCAATATTATCCCTCTGCATTTTCTCATTCAGTTTCATTTGTGAATAGTATTTCGTTCGTCTTGATAATAGCAGGGTATGCCACTAGAATATATACTAGTAGTTTATTGATTTTTAAATTATAGTCTTCCTATCTATTTCCCTGTGACTTTTTAATAAAAAGGCAATGGCAAGTTTCACTTGTCCATTATATGCCTTTGCAGCTTTTAATTTTGAACTGTGTGGTCAGCTTTGGATAAAGACAGGCATCACTTGTCTCTTGTTAGAAAAGTACTACTAGGAACTATCATTTTAGCAGCCTTTTTTTCTTTTTTTTTCCCTTTTTTTTTTTTCATTTTCCCCTCAAGGTATAATCTGAAGAGCATAGGCAGATAATTTTAGTGTATTTTTCATGCAGTGTTATGCTTGATGCTTGCTGTTCACCAAACAGTTCTTGAGTTGACAAGAACGGATACTATTTTAGATGAGAATTTTTGCATACTTAGTATTTTAGAATATACCTATTCATAGAGAACAACCTTGGATAAAATGCCTATGATTTTTCTTAAGGTTAAAGTATTGTCAGCTGATGGAAAATTTGTCAGCATATGAAAATTTGGTATCTGTTTAAACAATGGAGGCAATAATTTGAAATTATGGGGTTTTTAGAGTATGTTAACCTAGAAACTGATTAGGATATTGATGTCCCTAGTTCTGATAGATACTGTCATTTGGAAGTGAGCTGTGTGGTATAACATTGATTTCTTTGTGAAAAGAAATGAACTTCTCTGCCAGCAGGTTTAGTCTGTCTATTGCCCTAGATCATGGAAACAGAAAGATCTGCTGGCACCAGGCTTATTGCCCAAGTCTGTCCTTAGCAACACAGATGGTTTCTTTGTTTTAAGACTCTTGCTTACCCTTATATGTTGGTCTTCTGAAATCCTGGCCTTTTCCAGTTTAGTTCCTGTAACCTGTTGTGGTTTAAGGCCAGCTGGCAACTAAGCCCCACACAGCCACTCACTCGCTTCGTCTGTGTTGGGATGGGGCAGAGAATTGTAAAAGTGAGAACTTTTGGTTTGCAGTAAAGACAGTTTAATAGGTAAAGCAAAAGCCACATACACAAGCAAAGCAAACCAACTTTCTCTACTTTCACTGCTTCCCGTGGACAGTCAGGTGTTCAGCCATTGCTAGGAAAGCGGAGCTATATCTCATGTTTAACAGTTACTTGGGAAGACGAATGCCATACTCCCAAATGTTCCTCCTTTCTTCTTCCCTTGGCTTAATATGCTGAGGATGATGCCTTTGGTCACGGGGGTCGGCTGCCCTGGGTGTTTCCCCTCCTTGTGCACCCCCAACTCCCTCGCTGGTGGGGTGAGGTGAGAGGCAGAAAAGGCATTGGTGTAAGCACTACTCAGCAACAACCAAAACTGAACTCTGGCCTGAACTATGAACACTTTCTAGTACAGTGGAAGACACAGTCCTTCCTATACTAGCAACTGTGAAGAAAATTAACTCTATCCCAGACAAAACCAGCACAAACTTCATTCTCATTCATAATAAAAATTACCAGAAATAATTTTCCAATAAAAGCCTCTGACCAGCTTCTTACCTCATGATCAGGCAAGGGCAACTATGTGAGACACTTTTCTTTTTTTACTGATTTATGTTGAACCAATTTCCAGCTTCATGGCTATTTAATGTGTCATTTTGGCAAGGATTTCTAGGAGCTTTTTATTTTTGCTACTTATGGCACAACAAATTAAAATCTGGCTCTGTATGTGATCTGAGAAAGGAATTTCACTTATGTCAGTTGAGTGTTTAGTGTGTGCTGTTTTCTGACTGTATTCTGTGCATGCCTGTGCTTTGTGTCAAGGTTGGTTCAATGCTGGGTTAGTTTTTCTTTTAAATGTAATGGTGTATTTATTCCCACTTTAAAACAGTTTTGACCTTGGATATATGTGCAACATAGGGAAAGTAACTGAATGTTGTAACATGGAAGAAGATATGCATGTAATTGCAGGTAGAAGCATCACTATGAAAGCCTGAACAGCAAGCGCGCTATTGACTCATCTTGGCCTGTGACGGAAATTGCTCTGAGCCTCATTAAATTGTAATTAGCATTTTCAGCTCAAAAGGATGGTGGATCGGATTCTGATATATATATCATGCTTATTAGCAGCTTAGACTGAAAATAACTTGCTACACTGAGACTGATATGGAGATAGGAATCTAGCAGACTAGAGATACTAGCACAAGGTGCAGCTCTAAGTAACACAGTGATGTGTCTGTGCCATGCAGTTGGTGGCATTGCAACTTTTTGTTTAGAGAATTAAACAGTGGAAAAGAAAATAACTTCCTAAAATGTTTAACTCCCTATTGCAGTGGAAGTACCACTGTAAAATTTTTACAGTTTTCTGTGCTGCAAATCTGGCCACAAGGATTTCTTAGATGCACAATAAGTAACAGGGCCTATGACAACTAAAGCATCTGTAAGTTATGTAGCCTATGAACAGGTGTAGGTTGCTTGATCAATGCTACGTACTGTTCTACTCACATATAAATGTGGCAATCATGCCACTTCTAGGGTAATTAAATTAGCTTTTTTTATGTCACACTGGATTGTCTAGTCTGTTTCCACAGATGACAGTCAGAAAGGCATTTTGAAATGCTTCAACACCCTCAGAAGCTCTGTTCGTGTTAATCAGCTGGTTTTCCACAGTTGTGCATTACAGCAGAGACCTTCAGGCTGTTTAGATTTACCTTCTCTTTTTGTCTTTTGCCTAGTGACCTTGTAGGTGATTTGACGTGAATGTTGAACTTGTTAGTGAAGTTAAAATTTCTTAGAATGGCGAGTTATTTGTTTAGAAAAAAGGGAGACAAATGTTGTTACATTTTCAAATACAGACTTAATTTCCAATAATTTTATATTTGGTTATTTAGTGGGATGATTAATTTTTAAGAGGAATTATGTGGTTGACTGTTGAATATCTGAAAGTATGAAAAAAATTAAATAAAATATGTAGCAGCACAGAAAATAATGGCATGAAAAATAAAAGATAACTGTCAGTTGATGATAGACTGTTTTCTCAGTATTGTTTTAGAGCTAAATTCTGCTTTGCCTTCCTTTCAGAACTGAAATTCCCCACATCAGAGCTGTTTAGGAATTGCCAGTTGCTCTGAAACTAGTTAGTATGTTATCACCAGCACTCCCCCTCCCCGCATCCCTTTCCCATAGAGAACAGACTGTACAGGTCTGAACTGCCAAGAGGTAGGTTGTATGCTCTGTCAGTAGTGACATTGTCGTTATCTTCTTGGTATAAATAGTCATAAATAAATACTAATATGCTTGGATGTATTTTAATAATTTAGACCCAAACACAAGAAACTGAAATAGTTTTTGAATAATGCAGCAATAGCTGCACCATGGGAGACTGTTGTCCTGGCTCTGGCTATTTCCAGTAGCAGATAACTAGTAAAGAGTAAATGCAAATAGATTAATAGAAAGATAGCTATATAATTTTAGATGTTTAATTTATATATGCAATGTAGTATATATGGATAATATAAATGGTATATATTACATCTATTTTCTTGATATTTGATTTTATTAATAGTTGTGATTATTTATGTTCTATTATTTTAATTAAGGGCTGCATCTGTATCACAGGTTTTGATATTCCCACTGAGCTTTTTTAATGTGAGTTGTCACTTTGCATCTTCATTAGTATTGAAAACATTCTGGGTTCCACAGTAAAATTATGCATGATACCCAGTAATTACAGTATGTTAATGTCTTAATTAATTATGGGCATTGGAGTTTTTGTTTATCAGTTAAAGCAAATGTTGCCTGATTTGTGATTCTGTCTTTCTGTTTTCATGTTGAGGTATTGAAATAAGTGTATCAAAGTCCATACATCACTTTTAATAATCTTAATTCCTGCTGTTTCAGTGACTGATGTTCCTATTTGAGATCATCTACATATCTGATAGCTCAGGCCATAAAATGAAAGCAGTTTCTGCTCCTGTTCTTAATTCCAGAAGTGAAAAGGTGCTGAGAGGAACACCTCCTGTGCAGATGCAGCAAGGGGGTATTAGGTGGAAAGGCACTTTAGGCAGGCAAAACCATGTGTATTTGGCTTGTGTTGTGCTTACATTTAGGAGACATTTCTTTTTGTGATGTGTTGTGACATGACTTGTAGATGAAAATCTGTCATTACAATCATGTATAGAACTCCAAGGCTGAGGACTGTGTGCAGGTGTGTGAAGCAGCATGTGGCACCACTGGGTTGAAAAGATTAGAGCCCACAGAAAAGAAAACAAAGACAAAATATTCTCTGCAAAGGGGTTTTTTTGGGGTGGTTTGGATGTATCTGTATGGCAGAAGCTGTTGCTTAAGATTCTGCTGTGAACTGAGATATTCTGATTAATTCTTGATGCTGTTTTGCTCACTTCAGAGAGATGAAGTGCAATCCATTAGCAAGCTGTCTGGGTCAGCCCAAGTGATGCTCAAAGCCAGAGCAAAACAAGGGGCAGCTAGGGAAAGAAACCAGACAAATGGATTAGTTTAAAATGCGCTGTGCTACCCAGCAATACTTAAAATCATTAACCGTGCATATGAATATTTATATATGAGTCAGAAAGCAACCAGCTGATCTACTGCTTTCCTCTTTAGAATGAGAACCTGAACTGTTCACAGCAGTATTTTAGAAATTTGTTATTACTAACTTGTTCCTCTACCCAAACAGAGTTTTATTCTCTTGCTCTAAAAAAGAAAACAAAACCAACCATTTGTTAGCAATGCAAGGCACATTTCCAAACTGGAAAAAAAAGAGCTGTATATAAGTATTATAAAGTTTAATGGGCTTAAATTTAAGACGGTCACTGAAAATAGTATCAGTTCAAGAACCCAGTCTTGGGCTGAAGTTTTAGGAGGTAGTTTACTGTCATAAAAAGAGAAATTTTGCAATTAGTTTTAATTATTTTAATTACTTATTGCATTTAGAATTCTTTCCTTGGTATGATGTGGGAGGACAGTGCTTATAACATTCCCTCAAAAGCACTTTCATGAACATGTTATAGTCTGAAATTTTGTGGCATTATTTCCCCTTTGTCTTCCTCCCAGAATTTATACTGAAGGCTGAATTGCATTTTCAATTATAACCTTGTAAATGATCTTGGAAAAACTGAATTCTTAGGAAATTTACAAACACTGACTGATTTTTCTTCATATTCCAGTAGAATAGCTACAGGAACTTGTTTCTGTGCCATCACATTTTTTAAAAGATACCTGATGAGTGTTTGCTGAATCTAGCACAGGATAGAAGAGATGAGATATTGGTGGTACAGGATGTCTGGCAGTAAGGAGGGGCATTTCATTGAGGACTGTGTAGTACAACATACAACCCAAAAAGCTCATCATACCTGTCCAGGAGGAGTCTTGCGAGAAGTTGTTTTGCTGTTTTGTTGACTGGAGGAAAACACAGTTTAAGAAATTTAGAGATGTCTCTGAATATTTTGTTTTAACTTTGCTCAAGGGCCAGAACCGTATGTGTGTAAACTTAGAAAACTCAGTCAGGGACATCAAAATCCTCATTACAGACATTAAATAATTCCTATTGAGAAGTGTAATTCTAAAAGGTGAATGCTACTTTCTTTGAAATAATCTGTTTGGAAGGACATGATAAAACATCTCCCTGATGCACAAAAATATGAATAGATATTTGAACAGATATGTCTTTGGATATATGCTTTGGATATGTCTTTCCTCTACTCTGCACTGGTGCAGCCTCACCTGGAGTTCTGTGTGCAGTTTTGGGCACCACAATATAAGAAAGATATTAAGCTGTTAGAAACTGTCCGAAGGAGGGCCATGAAGATGGGGAAGGGCCTTGAGGGGAAGAGAAGGGGCAGGCACTGATCTTTTCTCTGTGGTGACCAGTGACAGGACTCGAGGGAACAGCATGAAGCTATGTCAGGGGAGGTTTAGGTTGGATATCAGGAATAAGTTCTTCACCCAGAGGGTGTCTGGGTACTGAAGAGGTTCCCCAGGGAAGTGGTCACAGCACCAAGCCTGACAGAGTTCAAGAAACATTTGGACAATGCTCTCAGGCACACGGTGTGATTCTTGGGGTGTCCAACACAGGACCAGGAGTTGGACTCAAGGATCTTGATGGGTCCCTTCCAACTCCACATATTCTGTGATTCTATGATTCTATGATAACTTTTAAAAGGTAAATTAGTATTGAATGTGTGCAAAAGAATCTTATTATTAATGTTTAGCAAGCTTGTAGGAAAAGCATTCTTCAATAAAGATAGTTTCTCTTCACTTACAGATATAACAAAAATCAATTAATCCTAACAATGTGAGTACTTTGTAAAGATAAATCATTAAATAGAAACACAGATATTCTTTAAGGACACATTTCGAAAGTGATTCTGCTGTAACTTCTGTATTTTGTTCTTTCTTTGTGTGAATAGTCATGCAAGTTCAGTGGGAACTTCAGTAAAGAATTCTGTCTTTGATGTACGGTTCTTTAGCGCAACATTTTGTGTTCTATTCCTGTGCTTTTCAGGATAAATCTCCATGAAATACCTGAACCTAGTAATGATGATTAAATTTATTTATTTATTTTCCAAAAACTATAGAGCCAGCACTCTTTCTATTTAGACTGTTTAATGCATGAACTAATACTTTGCAGATTGTGGATGCTGAGAGTTTTCAGTTAGAGAGTCAGAAGCTTGTAACTCAAATGAAGGAGATAATGTGCCAGAGAGAAGAATGGATTATGTAAAAAGCCTCAAGAGCTGTAGTCAAGAAACAGATTTTGAAAAAAACTGTTAAAACAAAGGAAGTCAGAGTTCCAGAGTTCACTACACTGTCAGAAAATAGAATGTATTTTTTTTAGTCCAAGTGATGGGGATAAAGGCTGCATGCTTTTTAGCAGGGAGCTTCTCAGCTGTGATCCTTGTTCATAATTTTGAACCACAAAATGGGAATTAATTTCATGGGTCCATAACTTCTATTATTTTGAGGTCAAAACAGAGTTCCTCTGAACATTGTATCCAGAATATCCAGACTGTATTTCCTATGGTTATAAATGCAGACATTCAAAACTGTATATAATGTTGTTGAGAAAGGATAAGCAATTACCAAAGCTATAGTGGATAATATATCATAGAAGTAATATTTGAATCATAGGATACTTCAGGTCAGAAAGGATCATCTCCTCTACTTCCCTGTTCAGAATGGTGCCAAACTAAAGGGCAAAGTGTAATAAATGAATGTATAACTTGCAGAAGTTATTTTTTTAAAATTGGTCTTAAAAAAAAGATGAGACTGACAAACAAACCCAAAGGTGATTGAGTCCTGAGAATTAGCTGCTATGATAGAATAAAATGGAGAGCGCTGTGTGGTCAGGGAGGTCAGTGATGCCAGATTTTGAGGGCAAGAGTCTACTCAGTACTAGTGAAGACAAAGTAGAAAGAGAGATAGTTCGGTATATTAATATTTGCAGTGCAAAAAAAATGATGGCACTGAAGAATGGAATAAAAATATAAACTACCTGCAGTCTGAAGCAAGAGAGATACGTAGGTATATGGAACAAGTAGTTTTAAAACTATTTTTCATATGGGTGTGCTTGCTGGAGTTGAGATCAAAGCAGCTTTTTTAATACAAAAATGACAAACAATTTCTTCTAAATGTTTGCTGAAAAATTGCCTAAGGTTTCTTTTTGGTCATTTTTGCCATCTCAAAGCTGCTTTGTGCTACAAATTATTTGAGAAATGCTGATTCCTAGGCTAGACATGAGCCTTTTGTAGCTGGCAGCTCCTGTATTTTTCTTAGCTCTTTAAATACAAGTTGAGGAGAGGTGGGTCATAGTCAAGTTGAAAGCCTTTTGTGGACATGTATGCATGAAATTATTAATGTATGTGTTTGCCTGCCACGGTGATGCATGAATTGCAAATTAAGCTACAGAGGTGAAAGCTTTACTTTGGGTTTTGATCCCCTGTTCCCCCAAGTAGGTTATCTAACAAACCTACACACATGAAATCTAGTTCAACCCCTTCTAGGTAAAAATCAATCTTGTTGACATGAATATTTCACCTGACTGTTTGAACCTACATTCTCAGTGCTGAGAAAAATACTTTCATGACCTCCTTAAGATACGTGCATTTACCAAGGGGATGGGCCCTGTTTCTGAAATATTTTACCTTTTTAGTGCAAATTAAGCTGAACGTGTTGCCAGGAAAGTGTAAATACTGAATAAATTTTTGAACCACTGCTTCACTCCCTACTTTGGATTACTAGAAAAATAAAAAAAAACCAACCCAGAAAACAGTATGTGCTGTAGAAATGCAGCTCTTCCGCATACACCTTATTAATGGATTTCAGCCTATGGTGTTGATTTGTATGTAGGTGTTGTTTGCAAGGCTGACAAGGGATGGAGGAGTAGATGTTAAATTGAACTACATCTCTGCCTGGTTACAATTTATTGTTCTCAGAACATATCTGGCCAGGAAGTAATCTAGTGCGGTTAATTTCAGTGAGGGGATGAATTCAACTTTTTAAGCAAGAATGTGTCCAGTGTAACTTGGAGGTTTTTATTAGTTGTCCTGAAACACTCTTTCATATATAAGTACCAGTTTTCGTGAGAAGCTCTGATGATACACTGATATTTCATTCAAAATGTTTTTTTTTTTTAATAAACTGCAAAACAAACCAACAGTAGTTACATGCTAGCATTAATTTCTTACAGAAATTTCTTTCAACTTTTACTGATGTAATTTGAAAGCATATTGTAATGGCTTATTTTTTGAGCTGTCTTCCATTGTACAGTCAGTAGCCAAACTGAAGAAAAGTAGAGGAAGAGAAATTCTCTGCAGTCACAATCACAAAAACAATTATGTAGAATCCAAATGACGTAACTTTTTTCATCTTTTAATTTTGTTTTCCAGAATGATAAATCCCCAGGGCGTTCCACAAGTCGATCAAGTAATATTTCAAAGGTATGTGAAATCTATTTCCTTTGCAGAGAATTTATAGAAAACTAAGTTATCAAATATAATGTGCAGTACTTTAATCCACTTAACCATAAATTCATTATATAATGGTTTCATTATAAAAATCAGATTTTAAATTTTTGCTGCTGAACATTATGTTTACCGTGTAAACTTCATCATAAAGTATAAATATACAATTAGTTTTTACTGTAATATGTATAATAATAATAATAAGCAAATAACATATGCAATTTTTTCACCTGCTTTCCACAAGGGTTTAATGTTACATTAACACTTTGGCTTACGATGGAATTACTGCTTGATTTTTCTCCCCCTGACCTACCTAAATCATAACAGCTGTAGTGCGTAAAGCTATGAATCTGTCATCATTTTGGACTGAATTCTGAATTCCTTTTACAGGGATTTATGGTTCACTGAAGCCAGGACTTTACATCTAGATGCTTTTTGGTTTCTAGGAAATGAAGAAAGGAAACTTTAGGAAAGGCAAAATGTGATTTATACTGGAGTTCTTTGGTTTTAACCCACTTTTTTCTGTATTTTTGGTTCAGATGTGGCTGAAATCTATGCCAAAAAGCCAGGATATACAGGAGGTAAAAGATAAAAAATAATTGTTTGCATCCAAGCCTAAACATCTACCATGTGTTATGTTTGTATCTAAAGATTTAATATTTTTCATTCAGTGCAAGCACCGTATCTTTAAAACTCTTCCCTACAAACGCTTTTCTTCTCGGAGCCATAAAACCAAAAACTCAACTGGGATTTTAATTAAAACTAGTAGTTCTGTGTTAGGTTCTTAATGTAAAAGAGGAGACTCTTTTACATTAAGAAGAGAAAAAAAAAAGGCAGGGAAAAAGGTGTAGAATATACCACCTGTTGTAGAATATGGCTGAATCTTTTCCAGACTCAGTCTATTTTTAAAATTATATAGTTCTAGAATTACAAGCTTTATCACAGTATTTATTATTTTATTTAGGAGTTTTGAATGTATGTCTATAATTACTGTAAGTCTATATTGACTTGCTATTACTTTTACTCCTTTTTTAAAGTCAGATTTGTGGGTTACGCTGTGACAAATCATAGATACAATCACTGACTTGAGAAACATGGTAGTGACTAGTATTTATTTCAACATATTGTGCAGTAATCAGTGTAGTTGCTTATTAGAACAGGATACTTGCACTGTTTTAAGTTGCACTCTTTCAGTGATGCACTTACTCTTTTTCTGATTTATAGCATCTTTCATTGTTTTGGACCAGTTTTTCTCTGTGAAGCTACCTACCAATGAAGCTTTTCTAATGCTGATAGACATTTGATTGGAAATCCAGATTTGTTTGTTGTCCAATGTTTTTTGTTTCCAAATGCTTTTTTTTGAAAACGGGAGCTTATGTATGTGTGTGTACATTGGAAAGCAAACATCTGACCTTGCATGGCAGAAAGTAATAGTAACAAATACTGCACCTTAAAAAAACAGAATTGAAAGTCAGGTAAACTACATGCCAAAGGCAAGAGCTGTGTTCTGCGCAGTGTCAGATCTTGCACACAGTAAAAATTTCAATGGACAGAAAAATTAGAAAGTATTTATCTGAAAATGTAAATTATAGTAATTGAAAGATTGTCTTTTACTGCTTTCTTTTGCCTGTATGAATAAGCTAAAAAGGGTCAGAGTTACATCTGTGTGTTGTGTATTTCACCCTTGGTTGTTTGTGGAACTTCTGCCCTAGAGCAAAGTAAACATTCTAGGATATCACTGGATTTTGCACCAAGCTATTTTTGAAATGAAGTATAGCAAAGATTCAGCAAATACAAATTCATATTTCATAATTCTCTTAAGTTGTTTATTCAGAGAGGACACCTGAGGTTTGCAGTGTATGTTTGGGCAATTTTGCACGCTAGGTACGTTAACTCTGCATTTTGTGCTATTACAAATTGAACTGAATTGTTGAACATTGAATATGTCTTATCTAGACATAATGAAAAGGAATAGCTGTGATTTGTTTGTTTTTTACCAGATACTAGTTAGTATTTACCTATTCAATCTAGAGATTTTAAAATCAAACATTCCCTAGAGGGGTGGGGTATGTGTGTGGAAATCAACGCTTCAGTTTTACCATTCACTTTTGCTGTCTGTTGAGAGTGCAGAAATTCAGCATCTTGCAAACACTTTTCTTATCCTGCATATAATTTTAACTGCTATAGGCAAATGAAAGGACAAAACTTAAAATATTTAGATATGATTTCAATATGAAATTATTTGTAATTGATGTTTTTAAGTAAAAACAGTGTCTGTCAAACGTGTTTCTGAACGTGCTATTATAAAATCAAGCTAACTAGAATATTTAAAAATTATTTTCATGTAATTGGGTAGCTCTAGCTGTGAAAGTAAAATTTTGTTAGTGTGTGTAATGGAGTAGTTCATCAATATGGCAGGAGTATGGCAAAATTCTGCTCTTCCATTTGGTTAACCTGACTCAGTGCTTAATCAGTTACTGCTTCATTTGTGGGCAAGAGTATAGGAACAGTAGAAACTAAATGTAGGAGACCTATAGCTATATGCCTGTGGCCCTGCTGTGCTACGGCTACACCTTTGTGGGCTCTACTTTTTTCACATAGGAGACAAAGGAGGGAGAGAGAGCATTTGCTCAAACTGATTGCTGATCCACATTTGTGTTCTCTTTCAGCTATTGCAGTGAAATATCCAATTTGTGGGGTAACCACTGAATTAATTGCAGGTTTTTGAAAGCAATGTCGCATTAATTTCTTACCATAATTCTTCTGTACTCTACCAGCTTCTGTCTACCTGTTTCCTGGTACTCCTGACTGACAGTGGCTGTGGCTGTCTTCAGTGAACAGCCACCTGGGAACTCATTCATTCACCTCTGTCATTTATTTATTTGTATCAATAAAACTTCCCTGGAACCCTGAAACAACTGCTTCAGTTGGTTTTCCAAGGAGAAACAATTAGGAAAACGTATCAGTGTTTGATTTTTGCTGCACTTCTGTTAATAACCTACATTTTTCCTGTACAATCAATAAGTGAATAAGCAGGTCTTCTTGCTTTCTGCCCTGCTAGCACTGGGATCATAATAGATTGTATTTTGGACTGATCAGTATTTCACACTATCTCATATTGACAAAGTGTAGCAATAGTTCCTAATTATGGCTTTCAAAACCTGTCTACTCTAATGCACATAAAGAAAAACATAGAATTATTGGAAATGTGAGTTATGAACCAGCCCTGCTTGTTTTAAATTATTATTATTTTTTTAAGCATTAGACATTTTTTCCCACCCATTTCCTATTATGCTGGTAGAAGATCCAACTTTATTCTTTCTTGTAACAGAAAGTCTTGTTTTGGATTTCAGAATTGAAATTTTCCTACCTACATGTGTTTAAAATCTAAGTAAATTAAAAATTTTACTTGGTCATTACCTATTTGCCGTTGCTTAGTTCTGTGCACTGTAGATTTTTTCATTAAACTTCTTACGTCTTCCTAAATGTGCATATAATGTAAGAGAAAAGCTAGTCAAAGGATCTGCTTGATTCATTTTTTTTCTGTTGTGGTTAACCAATGGAACAAATCTTGTGTTTGAATTACAGTCCATAGAGGTTATGCTTTATATGTGTTTCTGAGGCTGCCTGGTTATGTTAAAATAATTTCTGGGAGAAATGTTTCTAAAACATTGTAATTATCTTTCTGCATGTTAATTATGATTCAAGAGCTCTATAGAGAAGGATGCTTACTCAGCAGTAAGATTTGAAATTCTCTGATGGGAACTTTGGGCTTATTTTTCCATACAGAGAAACTCAGGCTTGGAGCAAATTGCCTGGTTTTTGTTTTGGCTCAATTACTTCTCAAAAGCCTGAAGCAGGTGTTAGAACACTTTTTTCTTTACAAATCTCTGAAGCATCCATCTAATAAAACTGTTGAGTTATATCTGGAAGTGAGGTGATTGTTTTGGAATACTGTGTGTGATAATATTCATTGTTCTAATTTAGAAAATGAATAACAATAGAGAAAAAAAGAAAGGAAAGAATTGTTTTTATGGTATGTTTATGCAATTCCTGTACTGATTTCTTGTGTCAGGTTGTGGTTCTCTCAATGAGATACAAAAAAAAAACCAAAAGGCACCAAGAGTGCTAACTGAAGTTCAAGATGAAAAATTTATTGTCAGTGTATTGACTGTTGATTTGAGCTACTGAGTTTGTGATTCTGAAATAAATTTTACAAACTGGGTATCAAGTTTTGTAATAAGTAATATAATATTTATCCTTTTGAATTGTAAATTACCATCTAATCTGTTCCATTGAAATTGAATAATCTTTCACATGGGTTCTGATATTCTCAAATTTTTCATCCTCTCTCAGTACATGGTGAATGTATGAAAAGTCCTGTATCACAGTTTGGATGATTTACACCACTTGAAGGAGAACTCACTTCTCCACACTGTACATTTTTTAATGGGTAAACTTACCATCATGCTTTTGGAAGCAATACCAACAGAGAACGTGTAATATCTTCTGTCTGCATTATTGCAAATGCAAGCAATAGTGATAGGTTTTATGGTGGAAAAAACATAAAGGAACTTAAAGGTTCTTTTAAAATAAGTTTTTATCATGGATAGCCAGATAGAGGACTGTACTTTGATAGCCAGAGATACCTGTTGCATGACGTAATCCTAAAGAGCAATTGTGTGACCCCTTGCATTTTGCTACAGGGGACTGCACTGCTACAAGTTGGTCCATAGTTCTTATTGTTCTTTGCCAATTTCACACTAAAAATAAATGAAAATTCTCTTCCAGATTGGTGGTGATTGTTTTTTTTTTCAAGGAACCACGTAGCTCCATCCTTTCCAAGCGTAGCTTCTAGATTACTGTAGTGAGTAACTGAGAAAACTTAGTGCTTTCAAAAAAGAAAACAAACCAAGTTAAAAAAAAAAAGTCCTTGCTCTTCTCAAGTGTAAAATTTAAGTCTTCAGAAGTGCTGTTACAGTGACTAATACCAGGTATACAAAACTGGCATTAAAATATGAGTGCAAATGTTATGTTAGTCATCTAAATGATTCTTCTTGCTCATAAACAGAATCATTATTATCAAAGGTGAAGACTAACCTGGCACTTAGCTCTCATTTACTGAAAAAACCAACAGCACAGAGTAAACAAATTAGTGAAAAGATTTTGTTCATCAAATCATAATTCATTTTGAAGGCAAATAAAAAAGACGAAAAACTAAACTAGATCAAATTGCATAGTGACTGTTTCTGCACCTTTTTTTTCCTCCTAGATATAATTGTTTGGTTTTTATGTGTAGAGAATACTTTGTGGTTTGTCCATACAATTTATTCTTTATTTACAATAAACTTAACAAAAGGCATGACTGAAGAATTTGCCTAAGTCTACCTAAAACTTGAACTTACGAGTAAAATTGCATTAATTACATGTTGGTTCCAAGGGATAACCATTGAAAATAATACATTTTCAATTTACTCTTGGATACTCTTTTTTTTCGATCTGTTTTAAACTCATGTTCTAATGAGAGGGAAATACATAAAAAAAGTGGTTGTATGTATACAAAAATATGTACAGTTATACAGATTCTTCTTTATTAAATCACAGTTCTTACCAGTGGTGAGTATACCTTAATGTGCCACATTGACACATCCAGACCAAATTGCATACGTGTGTGAAATGTGTTAAGAGCCACAATCTTAATGTTTTTAATACAAGCTTACTTAGTGTGTAATGCCTATATATAATTTTAATTTCTGTGAATACATTTCGTTATCACAGAGTTCAGTCCTTCCTATGATAGACAATATCATATAGGAGAAGTAGCTTTGATTTGTTTTCAGTAAACAGAGTATGCAAGTTATTACATATGCTTATTGTTTATAATTATTATTATAATTATGGTATGTAACATACCTACCGCATCCTGGAAATCTTTACAGGGCATTTATTTTTTTCACCATGGCACTCAGAAGCAGATTTCATGTATTTGTCCGAGAAAGAAATTCAATTAAGCAAACCTTATTTCTACAGTGGCACAAAATGGGGGTGGGATGGGTAGGGAGTTGTGCAGTTTGAGGTTTATTGAACTTCTTGTGTTTTTCATAATGATGTACTGTCAGGGTTTCACTTCTTTTGGTTTAGTCATTTCAGTATTCTTTCTACAGCTCTTTTGATTTGGCACATTTAGGTTTCTCTCTTCCTTTGGTTTGGAACAAGTAGATATCAAATACACATTAGAATGGAGTTGTTCAAATGTAATAATGATATCCTCACTAACCGGAATTTATCCAGTTTGTCTCCTGCAAAGTCCACCAGACCAAAGGAAGATTTATGGTGGGTGTGTGCACTCACATACATATGCACTTGTGGGAGGACAGCAGAAATGTCATCTGACTGAAATCTGTTTAGTATATAGGAACATTTTGAGGCTTGTAGAGTCTTTAGTCTTGCAGATAGAAGGATATGTGAAAACAGGTGCTCTCTTTGGAATAGAAAGTCTAAATGGTTCTCTGAATGCTAATACTGACTACCGTTAGAACTTAAGTGCTACAAAATCTAGTGACAAAGAAGATACATATTTTGTGCTTCACCTTTCCTACAGGTGAATTTCCATTTAGCTCCCTCCAGCTAAACTGCTGATCTCACGTTCTGCGCTTTCTTTGTAAAAACCAGCACATCCCTTGTTCCAGCTGCCTACATCAGAGTATTTTTTCCCTAAGAAGTATGAAAAATTTTCATTAAGAAAGTGATAGTGGCTATAAAGATGCATCCTTGAAGAGAATCATAAATCAAAATTATTGTGTTACTCCAATACAAAGACTTTTTCAAACTATAATCCGATAATTCAGAGCTTAGCTAGTAGTGCTTCTATGTACATAGAAAGAGTGGATTTTTGAGTCAAACCTGTACCTTGAAAATAAAGATTAACATAGATCAGACAGGAGAGAGGAGAAAACAACTTAAACAAGCTGATTGAATCTACAAGTTGAAGTTGTAAGTACTTTCATTGGCTTCATTTTTTAAATAATAGGATAGATTTGCCACTTGCAATTCTGATTGTAGATTTCAAACCATTTTATGACATGATCATACTGAGTTTCAAAGGGGCTGAATAATATTATTCAGCAGAATCCTAAGGATATTTCTGTTTGTTCCTTCTGTGTTACTTTTCCCTTTCTTCCTTCTCTTCACAGGCAGATGAAAGAAGGGGAAGAAGGATAGGAGACAAAGAAAAGGTTTAGGGAAGAAATATGCAAAGAATAATTTACCCCCCAAAAACCTGTGAAAGTTACTGTAACAGAAATTGAGTTACCAATTAATTTAACAGTTGCTGTAAAGCCATAAATCAGACTATATATAACAACTTTGACATCTGAGCACAAAGCAGGAACTCCATCATAAAAAAACAAACAACGAAAAGGAAAAAACCCCAAAACTATACAACCCAAAACCTAGAAACCCTCTCCCCCAAACCCAGGTGAATAAGTTTCAGTTGCCATCAAGACACAGCTTGTAAGATATACCCGGCTTGGGTCACCTTCACCAGGTTTTTGAACTTTTTAGACCCGAGGAATTGTCCACATAGAGATTCATAAAGGTAATGTGTTCCACAAAAAGTTGCACGGTTTACAAAGCAAATATTTTCAGATTAAAATAAACAGACTCAGTCTCCTGCTGAGCTTATCGCCATGCAAACTGCTCTAATTTTCCAAGGTATCCGTCCCTTTGTGTGCTGATTTTTAAATAGGATAGAGTTTCATCTCTTTAACTATAATGGCTGGTGGGATCTGGAGGATTCTGTGAAGCATCACTGCTATTAGAGCAAACTCAATAGGAGAATAAAAGCATTAGACATATTCCCTGTCTGCCCTAACACCCATCAATTTTCTGCAACTTTCTACTTATGCAGTGTTGTAAGTTGACCAGCTTTTGGAAATGCCTCTGGACTTCCGTATTCAGAACAGACACATCAGAGGATTCATTAGGCTTTTGGTGATATCTGTGAGGCCATTTTATATAAGCTGTCCATTACATCTCGTTTGTTATTTTAAAGCTTCACTCCATTCCTATGTGAATGCTTTGCACTTGTGGAACATGTTTTTACTCAGCTTTTCTGTAGAGCCCTTCTCTGTTCTTAAGAGCACAACTTGACTCATATTCTTGGACTAGTTTCAACATGCAGGGTTCAGCAATATATGGCCAATGGGTACTCCCATTTTTTGTTATTATCTGGAAAATTCTATCAGATCCTGAACACCAAAGTAAAGGCAGTCTTGATTTGAAATTCTTATTGCTTTCATCAGTTGAACTTCTTTCTGTTCCCCATTTCTGTCTTTGCTGGTCTTTTAACACCGCAAAGTGTCATGTGTATGACACTGAAGTCCTCTGGTGTCAGGTACATGATTATCATCTCGCTTGTCCTGAAAACTCTGTATTCTGTTTGAAAAGCACACTATCAATTCCTATTGAACATACCAAAAATGATTATGGATGAGTGCCCAGTCATGTCTGTTAATTGAATTGCATATCCTTGACAAGAGAGTTCATCTAAACTGGCCAAGACAGCTGAAGGTGGTGACTGAGGAATCTCTCTCTACCAACAATGTTTTTGAAATGTCAAACCTAATCAGCTGGAGTTGGCATTATTCCTCAAACCTCTTCCTTGTGTTGATGGCATAGAGAAATGAGCTGCCTTGGTTATAAATTAATTGTGAGACAGCTTTATTTTGAATTACCACATTTAATTCTGTTGCTGATATAATTTGCTATTATAAAATTAGTACAGTGCTTGTTTAGTTTTCCCTTTCCAATAAGCTGTACAATATAGCTGTCTGAAGAGGACATTCATTCAAGGAGTACTATTTTTAAAAAAAAAGGTCATTATTCTGCCTGCCAAATGGAATTGGAGTCCTCAGCATCAATCTGATCCCTCTATTCACTAAATACAGTATCTCAAAATAGTCAATGGGCTGCACAGCAATATAGCCATGGGATTGCAATTATAGCAATAAGATCTGTCTGCCTGAGACTGTTTCCAACATCTGTTGCATCTATATTCCCAAAAGAGTTGGATTGATGAGAGCAGAATACCTTCAAATTATCCTGTTCAGGTTTGTCAGATATGCCTTGAAGATACACAATTCTCTCTGTAAATGCACAATCCAACTAAATGCCACATTAGGTATCTTCACTCTGAGACTGGATTCAAGACTTAATTGTTACTTTTTTCTTTTTTTTAATTTGTTTGGGATGCATAGCTTGTAGAGGAGATGGTTAAGAGGGGATATTGCCCAAGGAATTGGGGTAAGCCTGGAGGAAGTGCTGGTAGCAGAAAGCAGATGCACTTAATGCTGTCAGAACAGGGTAGGGTGAAAAAGCAGAGGGATCTGGGGGCAAAGGTCTGGACTAGGCTTCCAGCTGAGTTGAATTTTACAGGTTTTCAAAAACAGCTTGACTAGCTGTGAATTATTATATTCATATGACATGTGGTAGCAGGGACAGACCTGACACTAACAGGTCATTCCACTCCTATATAATTTTCAGAGACTGGATTTATTTACAAAATAAATACCTGTGTGGTACACAACTATGGATCAGAAAATTAATATCAGAAACACTAACTTTCTTGATTTTATGAATCACTCAATCAGTTAATTTTTGTTTCTACAGCATCAAACACTTTTAAGGTTCAGCTGGACAGGGTGCTGGGACATGTTGTCTAGACTGTGCTTTTGCCAGGAAAGGTTGGACTAGGTGATTGTTGAGGTGATCCAACCTGGTATTCTATGATTTTGTGATTTTACTATTAAAATCTAATTTAAAGTAGATAAAAATCAAAATTTGTATTTAAAAGTTGTAGAAGCCAATTGAATGAACTTGCTCACAGGTAGGAATCTGAGTTATCTGGCATATAACTTGGCATTTTGGAATTTTCTTGCTTTGTTTTAGAAGACTTAAGTGGTGCATTGGCTTTCTGCCTGCCCAGATGTCATGTTTGCTCCAATAGGGATTAGACAAACAAGCTAAAAGCGTTCATTTTTTAAAAAGATTTTTATGTAAATTATTTTTGAAGGGAATCAACTTTTCTCTGAGTTATGTGCAGCTAAACATAACATCATTATGCCAGTGCAGGGAAACTAGAAAGTAAATTTGACTGAGGCTGAAACAGTCCAGATCTCCTTACAGTTGAGAGTGAAATATAAGATTTAGGTAATCAAACTGGTAATGTAATTTTTATTTTAAAATAATTAGATTTCCACCTGTCTGCAGTCCCAAATAATAAGTGCAAAAGCTTTTCAAGGAATTGGTTTTAATTTTTGGCTTGATTTCAGCCTTCTTAAGAACCGTCTAGCTGACTTCCTGCTTTAATAGCTGCTCAAACTTTCTTCAACCCATGCAGACCTACTGTAAGGTCACTGGGCTGGCTTAGCCATTTTCCTTATCCCTTCAAAGGATGCTTGTGGCAAGATGATATAAAAATTGCTTTTACAGCATGAAGATGACCTGACCACTGCTTAAGATCAAGCCAAACCCCTGTAGAACAGAGATGCTGAAAGAAGCTGAAAGAAGCAATGGTAACAGTCCTGCAGCTGAGGGGAAAAAAAATGGGAGCTCATCATGAGGGATGAATTCAGGAGTCCACACTTGACTCTGAGGCTGGATTGCTTCAGCAGTCCTTCTCCTGGGGTTTGGTCTGGAGGGACATTTTTTTCACACAGCAGCACAGCAGTAGCAGCATGTAGCCCAAGAACATGATTCTGGTGATGATGTCTACATACTTCCTCATTAGGTAGCTTAAGATATGCCTAATTACATAAAGCTAATCACAGAGGTTGAGGTGGAAGAAGACTGTATACCCAACCATATCTATACCATAGGTTTCTAATATGCATGTAAGAGAAATTCATACTCTGTCACAGTACATGTGATTGAAATGTTGCTTTTGTAGAAAAGAAGATGTGAAATACAATTTCTCTCACTGATACTTGTCCTTTTTTTCCAGCATTAGACTGCATATAGGCACACTAATGTTCCTTCTTGTTCTTCCAGACATTGCAAAAACATTAGAACATAAGAATTGTGTCCAAATGCTTTATCAATTTAATTTCTCAACTTGGCTTAGTTTTTGTATCTCCAAGTTTCACTCATGGTAGTGAAAAATTAGTAATATTGTTGATGGAGTTTGGTGTATTTTTGTGATATTAATGAATAGGTAAAAAAGGTTACTTGAATTCTAAAAGCTAGAAGATTGTTTTAATGCAAAAACACCATTCTTAAGTCTCAGCTGACATCCAATCAAAAGCAAAAATGCACATTGTGGTGACTGATGTTTCTGAAAGATGTATGCATTAAATGTAATGGATATTAAGAACTGTGGATAAAAGTGAAGTGTCAGCAGGTACTTGCTCTATATAATTAGTTTTGCCAATACTACTAATTTTCAAACACCTTTTTGACACCACAAAAATATCTGTGAAAATTGAGGTAGAAATAATTTTAATTACGGCCTCTACGTGTGACTGAATTTGATTTGCTAGTACACAAAATTGCAATGACAGCCTTTACATCTTTGTATGATTTGTACTTTGTACTCTTGCTTAATCGTCATCCTTCCCTTGCATCTCGGTGCACAATCTTGTGGGACTCTGAGGCTTGTAGTTTTTTGTCTGCATTTAGTAGTGGTGCTCACAACAGGGTAGATTTCATACTAAAAGCTAATGCCCTTAATTAGCTAAGGGAAGGTAAGCGCTTTAAGAATGATTTGTGTTGAACCCTCTTCCCATAACACTGTGTCTCATGAGGGATCCTGAGGAATCACAATGCCTTGTATTTACATTTCCATACAGCTCTGCTGCCAGTAGATGGTGAGGCAGATTGAAATAGTTTGTTGTTAACACCATCAAAATATGTTTTCAGTGAAAGTATTGAGTAACTGAATCTGCAATTTGTAGCAACAACCTTATGAGCAAAATGTTATACACTAAATATGTTTTGTATCTCCTGCTGTTTGAGAATGTGATCAGTTCTGTAGAGATGCAGCCTGCACTTTGGTCTTCTCAGGCTCATCAGTTTAACATTTTCAGCTCTTCTAGGAGATCTGATTGCCTTGAAAACCTTTTTAAAACACACTTTAATTTTCTCACTGTTTCATCAGTCCAACAGAGGTTAGCTTTGGGTTCTTCATCACTTAGCAGAATGCAAATGCACTTCATGCCATTTTGAAAGGAATCATCATGGTTGTTTGATTGCATGAAATGAAAACAATATTCCTTCCCATCAGACAATTACAGTAGATCAAAATGAAATTTCAAATGTTGAAAGCAGCTTCCTCAAACAATGACAAAAAGTAGTCATGAGCAAATGAGAGCTCAAAAACTTCAGTCATTCTTAGTTCCACAAATAGGTTTCGCTTTTGTTCAAGCTTCCTGTATTTTGTGAGCTTGTATGTGTTCAGCAGTGAGCTATGAACAGCAGAAACAGTTACTTAAATTTTTTTATCATGTGGCAAAGCAGTAAAATATCTGCAATGTATTTCATGGACAAAGATTCCAAACTGTCTAACTTATTTCAACAGGCAAGCAGTCCTACAACAGGAACAGCTCCCAGGAGTCAGTCACGGTTGTCTGTCTGCCCTTCCACTCAGGACATTTGTAGGTATGTACTGAGAAAAATATACTCTAATATGGCTGATACTTGTTATTTGTTTTTATTAAATATTGTATAGCTCTTGCTTCTGCTTAACTTTATTCATAATTTACATAAACTTTAGCTTTCTTTTGATCTCTCTGGTTTTGTTTTTGCTTTTTAGTCTCATGTTTTTCTATTAAAATTCATGTTCTCATTTTCATCCTTTTTTTTTGTGATTTCTCTCTTTCCACCCACCCTTACCATTTCCATCCCTTTCCTTTGCTTACTGCTTTGTCTAGATCTACTACCTTGCATGACTTGTCAGAAGATGAGCTTGAACATGCAACCCCTGTCATGGTGCTGACCCCTTCTAATAGGGAGTCTGGTAAGAAACATGTAAAACGAAGGTTTAGGCGGAAAAGAGAGACTGGAGACAATGGTGAGCACACAGAAAAGCAAGGAAAGGGGAAAGACTGTAAATTGCATCCTGAGCCTCCAAGATCCAGCTGGAATGCATCTGATTCATCATCATCTTCGGATGAGAGTCAGTGGGCTCAGGCTAGGAGGAGAGCAAGAGAAAAGGCCAGACTGGCCAGGAGAGGGAGAAGAAACAATAGATCATGCAGTAACCAGGATGGGTCCTCAAACAATAATGCCGTTGAACTTGTCACCTTGGGGACAGTGGGAAAAAAGAAACAAGAGGTATCTGACCCTGAGAATCCTACTTTAAACCACCGCCGAAGGGTTCCAAGGCTTAAGGAATCACAGTCTTCAGCATCATCTCAGGAAGCAAGGATTTCCTCAAGAAAATGTGGGAAAAGCAAAGGGAAAAGCTACCACAGAGATCGTCAGCCTGCACCTTTCTTTAGACACAGTAAAGATTTGAAGGACTCCTTTGCAGAGGCAGGCGCTGGCAGTGATGCTCTGGCAGTCCCAGATAATGGAGCACCTGCTGGGGCAGGGCCCACTGTGCCTCTTGCTGTTCAGAAGCCTCCAGTGTTCTATGATGACTGGTCTGATGACTTAGAAGTATGCAGGTTAGTCCCTAATAAGAAAGATTTAACATTCTTAAGAGGAATTTCTCACTGCCACGGTGTGAGTGCCCTTCTCTTAACTGCTTTCTATCACTGCTTCTTAGTAATAAACTGCTAGGCAGGCCACAGGAAATAACAGAAGAACCTTTGCTACAGAAAAATTAGCATATTTCAGTCAGAAGACATTCTTCTCTTACTTAAAAACAGCAGTCCTACAAGGGAACCAGATGTTTTCCTTTCCTCTTATCTGTCTCCTTGAAGAGGGACCCACTGTGTCCTCTGAGTATTGCTGTGTTTTAAATCTCGAGCCAGAGGCAGAGAATGAAACAGTGTCAGATAGCTCAATACAATGGGATATGGAGCTTTTCCCCCTTAGATGATCAGTTCAAATCCAGCTTTGGTCCCTATATGTCATTTTTCATTGACTTAAAGGAAATAAATTTATGGTCTTGATTCAGTGTCCTCTAGAGTTGCCATTACCTCAGGAATCTGATGGATGGTGCCTTCAAAACATCCTCTCCAGTGTGACATAATTTGTATGGGACTTTGCAGTGCCAACCACCTCTACACTGTGAATGTATAGGAGCTGTTAGATCAGTACCCATCACAAGGATTGGAATGACACAAAAGGATGATTGGGTAGCATAAGCGTTAAAATAAGCTTTGGGAAAGGAAAAGCAACACCAAGAGTTCTCTTTAGTTCAGAAGTTCAGGCAATCTGATGCCCTTGGTGTGAAGCATGCAAACCAGAAGGTGAGCATTTTACTCTGGAAATGAGAGCAAGCTAGCCACTTCTGAGCTAACATCCAAATTTGGAGTACACAGCTGGGAGGTCTTGAGTTACTTAATTTAGTGGTAAATGAAAATGCACCATCCCGTAAGTTTAACAGAACTGAAACAAGCATTTCTTTTTTTTTTTTCCTCACAAAACTTGTGAGCCAGCATTGACTCTCATCTACAAAGTGTAAATCAGACTTAGTTTCTTCGTATGGTAACCCAAAACTTCTCACTTTTCTTTGCTGGGAAGAAATTTGCGTGGAAATGTAAACACAGTCAGGATGAGGAAGTTCATGATGCCACATCATGCAGTTTCACAGCATACTTTAAGCTCATAACACGATACAAAGATCCTAGTTCTAAAAAGAAAAAAGGCAACATGCAGCCATTGTATTTTTTCACAGCAGAAGATATAAGCCATTACTAATACAGCTAGTGCTATGTGCTCCTTATTATACTTACCAAGAAATAAATACACATTTCCATTGTCTGACTATTGTCTGTCAGGATAATTTATGATTCTTCAGAGTAAAGACCAGCTGGTTTTGCACAGAGGCTTGGGACCTCTTCAATTTATGGAAATGCAAAGAAACAGTAACAGTGGTAACCATACTACTTGAAATGTATATACAGTGTATGATGCAGAGGTGTGCACAGGTAACTACTTCAAAAACTTCAAAGTTGTCTTAAATTTCTGAACCACCAAGCCTGCACATATTGAAGATCCAGTGTAGTACATGTATAATAGGCCATTTAATGATTATTAAGAATCTAAGCTGCTTAAAACCTGAAAAAAATATTCAGCGTGGGTCTTTATATGGGCTTAACTATACAGTGAGATATATATATATATATAAAGTTTTGGTTTTTATATATATATTAAAGTTTTGTAATTGTCTCATGTAGATTAATCCTAACTGTGACCTAAGTCACCAAACTTTGACTTTGCTTTGAGATGAAAAGTGGACTTGTCTTTTATCTGTCTTCTCAATCCATTGAATTTTATTACAGTTATTCAAGCACTGTTCATAAGGCTTGAAGCTTGGTTCAAGGATGGACCTTTTGGATGTGCATGCAAACTTTGCAGACAGACATGTTTAACTGAGGAAAGTTGAAAGCTTTTGACAAGTATATGCCCCTAGGCTCACTGTCAGTGGAGATGCTCTTTGAGCAACCAATGTTAATATGGTTGTTTTTACTACCAATTCATCATAGGCAGTAGTTTCTGGTTTTCAGAACAGGTCCTTGCACCTGTTCTGATTCATGATCTGTGGTAAGTTTTTGTTCAGATTCATAATCTTGCATCTGAAACAAACAAAAGAATAATTACATGTCAATGTAGTTGAGCATATAGACAACATTTTTCTGCATGAAAAATAGAAAAAAGGACAGAGGGTCTGTGGTGTCTATTCTAAGACTGGATTAGTGTAGCTGGTTGTGATGTGGAAAATTTGTTTTCATGGGGTGTTTCTTCAAGCCTTTCATCCTAGCTGTTCATATCTTCTAGTTGGTATGACAACACTGGCTGAGAGGAATGGCCCTCACCTAAATGGGATTGTGTGGAAATAGCAGAGGAACAGGGATCTTAAACATATCTTGGTGCCAGTTGTTTTTTAAGTTTTTGGAGAGACTTTTTTTTCCCCTTTATTTCCTCATGAATTGCTGACAGTGGAACACTACTGTAAGCAGTTTCTTCAAGCTGCATTCAGCAACATGAGCGGGAATGTGACAGGACACACCCAATTCCACATTAGTAAGCACATTAGTAAGATAAAGTATATCTGGTACAATACATTCAGCTAGTCTAAAGCAATCCTCTTAGTCACTTCATGTGAAACATTTGCCTTTGTACTCTCAGTGTTTCTTTGTTTTCAAAGTGATGAAACAATGTCGTGGCATCAGTGATGCTCTTTACAATATCTTCCCTGAACTACTGCTTTCTTCTGGAATCCATTAGAAGGCAAGGTTTCTGCTTCTGAGATTAGGGACAACATAAATTCTGCCCACGCTGAGTTGTTTTGGTATATAATCATATTTTTTTTTTTT
>VZRE01008835.1:213040-265519 GCA_013396775.1 Cephalopterus ornatus
TTTTTTTTTTTAAGATTCACAGGATTGGCTTTCTAAATCATACAGTTGGATACTCTTTTTCCTAAGTTGCCCTGTGTCTGAGATTTTCTTCATGTATACTTTTTGCTGGAATTTGCCATGTGGCTTGAGGCACAGCCTCAGAAATAGCTTTCTTTGGTCTGCATGTGGATAATCTCCCTGAAGGGAGCAGCTATGTTTGAGACATGATAAAGTGAATGGATTGTGAGGATTTAGTTACATGGATTTTCACATGGGAATTACTAAGGAAAGAAAATTAGTTAGTTGATATTACCACTAGTGCATCATAAGTGCTTTGTGTTTTGACTCTGAATTAATCTTATGGTATTTTTATTATTGATGATGGGAGAATTGAAAGATATTTTCTGTTTGACTGGTTGGGCTTCTGGTGTAAAATCATTTTGTAGTACTGATTCAATTATTTCAGCAAAACCGCATGCACTTAAATAAGGCAGAGTTTCTCACTTTGACAGAAATGCTTATTGGAAGTCGAATTTTGATTTTATTGAACTCTCTGAATGACTGTTTATGCACTCAGGTAATAGCAGGCCCTCATTTGAGAAGTAACTAGAAGAGTACAGCGTGCCAGAAGACAGGTAGAGATGGGGAGAAGAAATAAAGAAGGTGATGTTGATTTATGAGAGCTGCAGAATCTATTTCAAGTATAATTTTTAAAAATTAGTATTTAAAAGCTAGTATATAAATTTAAAGGCCATTACAAACTTTGGAAAAGACTTATACAGGCATTTCTGTGTGCTTACACAATCACAGATAGGCGGAAATAGTGTATATTGCACATGACAAGAAGCAATATGATTATGTAGTTTCTCTCTGAGAAATCAAGTGTTGTAACATGGGGTTTTTTTTTCCTAATATTAATAAGTAGAACCTGCAAAAAAATAGTATCTTGCATGAAAATACTTATATTCTGAAATATTCAGGTAGAGGAGCGCTCACACAATCAACAGACAGAAAGCTGCTTGGTAGGAAACAAGTCCTTGAGGAAAAAAAGAGAAAGTTGAAAAGAATATAGAGATATTTATAGGTTTATATTCTACCATTGATATTTAATATTCATTTTAAATACTTATACTAAAACCATGGTGTTGGATCCAGTGAATAAACTGCAGTGCAGAATATGTATACTTGAAATACCATCCAGAGCCCTCTAAAATCCCTGTAAACTGGAAAATGCTCTAATTCCAGCCCTTAGTGTTTGGCTGAATAGGGTTTCTGACCTGTTTCTCCCTGGGATGTTAGTGCATTCCTTATGGTCTCAGGATGACACGTTCATTAGGAGTTAAGTCTCTGAATCTTGTCCTGCATGTCCTCCTCACCCCTTCCTTCAAAAGAACTGTGACTGCTACTTACTTTCCCATTCAGAGCCTTATTTTTGCAAGGTGACTTTTTGATAGGAATCTGCTGCTTCTTGAGGAATATCCTCCTCTGTATGATGGTCTGGTGGTTCATCAGTCTTTGAAGCAATATGAAATTCTGGTTACTTCTATTCTCTGCCTGATGGTTCAAAGCCCCATCTGTCACCTCTTCAGCCGTCTGGTTATACAGTCTCTTTTGGAAGCTCTCCATGATTCACAAGGATGCAAGGAGAGCCAAAGCAAGGCAAGCATGTCTTTGTTGTGGTTAGACTCATTTATCTGGGGGACAACTGAGTCCTGGCTTCTGCTTCTTTCTCTCAAAACCTATTATTATTTTTCATGAAAACAGGTGAAATGGCACCACTTCCTGCTGGAAAGCTAGGGTGAGAGGAGACCCTTAGTTTTAAGGGTCCCATAACTAAATACTTAAAGTTTGCATATTTTCTATATGGAGTTTAGTTCCTTAAAGCTTTGACTTTTTCATTAGGTGGGTGGGAGGAAGTCTAAATCTTAAGATGCAGTTCCTAGTTCTTTAAAGTTTTTCAGTGCAGTTAATCTTGTCAGACATGTATCTTGAGCGGCACTGACAGGGCATCTGAGATATCCTATTTATCACATATAATGGAAGNGCACGTATCTTGAGTGGCACTGACAGGGCATCTGAGGAGCACTTACTCGTAACTCTTCAGATGGTTAGATATCCTATTTATCACATATAATGGAAGATTAATAGAAGGACAAGAAATGTTGACAAAATAAAATATTTAATGTGCTTTTGCTAATGTTGTTTGCTTTTGGGTCTCATACAAATTCATATCACTTTTGCAGAAATGAAGAGAAAGCTTTCCCTGGGCCATTATGAAATTCCACTAGTGTGGTGCAACATTTTGAAAATGTGTTTTCCTCTAGTCAGGTAAAGACAGCTGACTGTATAGCATAATGGAAGGGCAGGAGTGACAGGGAAGATCTATATAAATTGATTACATTTGGTATGGAGAATTAATGTGCTTCATTTACACTGTGTTTAAATGGAGAGTAAGACCAATTTGTCATTTAGATTACTTTGTGATTTAAAAGTGCAAAGAATGGAAATGAGGTTTAAAAAAAAAAAGCCTGTAAAATGAAAGCAAGAGAAACATGGCACACTGTAACCTACTGCAGGCTGAACATATTCAGTGAATTTAACTTCTTTTTCCCAACTGATAAATTAGGCATGAGCAGAGTTTGATGTTTTTGTGGATTCTGTTTATGAATGACAATTACTTGCTGGGAGTTTTTAATAAAGATGTTTGCTTTCATTTTAGGTTCTAACTATTTAAGAGCACTGTAAGCAGTTTATAAATTGGCAAAAGAGAAAATGACCTTTTTTGGACAGGAGAATAGTTTTCCTAAGAAAAAATCAGACAGTAGTGACAGCAATTTTGTGCATCCTTTTGCAATCCTGTGGAATTGGTTCATTTTGGTCCAATTAAGATAACCTAGGAGCTCATGGTATTTCATGCTAGAAGCTAATAATCCTCACAGCCAAAAATCAAATCCAGGGATTCACTTGCTCCAACATTTTCCAGCTTTGCTGTTTCTTTCTGACTCAGCTCCCTTTAGCAATAGTGAGATATAGTGATGAGATGTACCCGCTGAACAGGGTAAGAATTTTTCTCTGCATAATCATTATAAGTCCATGTGTGCTTTCCAGTGAAGGGCAAGATTTAACTGCCTTTTCAATAATTTCTCACTAAAAATATTTCTGGAATAGGCATTGTCTTCCTTGAGCATATTTATATGGAGAAAATATTTCCCTCTATTATTAGGGAGATCTGTTAAGAGTTCAAAAGCATTTCTCTTCTACTGGTGTACTTCTATCCTCAGGAAAATGACAGTATGGGTATTGGGCATCTGCATCTGCATTAATTTAATGCCTAGAAATTGGATCATAATTGTTGTAAACATGCCGCAGTCACAAGGCTGTAGCTCCTCCTAATTTTGAGTAAAGGGTCCTCCATTAATGCTTTAGTTCAGATAAAGAGCCTGCTTTTGAAGCACATCTGATCATCATTACTTTTACCATGGTGTAGACCATGCTGAGGATTGGTCTCAGGGTTCACCAACTGTACTCCCTTTGAGTGAAAGTAAACTGCAAGGTATATTCCTGGTCCAACCTAAAATCAGTATCAAATCAAAGCAACCTACACCAAGATGTATCTGGGGTAGTTACCCCAGGTTTTAGCACTAGCTGGTTTTTTTCAACAGATTTCCTAGATTTGCTACATTTTCACTGCAGTGCTTGTTAGCATGGACGTAGCTGTACAGTAGCCAGGAATATTAAAGAACAATACAGTTTTCACATCGTTACATCATTTATAGCCCTTAAGCATTATTGTACATAATTATCAGTATGCCCGGGCCCCCATCTGCAGTTCTATCTTTTGAAGTCACAGAGGCATTCCCCTAGGTTGTACATTTGTTTATGAGGGTGAAATTTGACTTTGTGTATTTTTAGGGAAGTCTGTAAAAGCTATCTGTGCTACATTACCATAGCTAAACCCTTTGCCTATATGTAATGGCCAAAAATCCTTGAAAATTTTATCAGGTATTCAGATGCAGTGCCAGTTGCAAAGATAGGATCCACATAAATAGTTCTGGTGATGCAGAATTCCTGCAAACGTTTTTCCACCAGTGCTGCTCCTAGTGACAAGGTTACTAATGTGGCTTGAAGCGAAAACAGGGACATGGTGATTGATTCTTATCTTTAATCACTTTCCTTTGACAGTTGCCATCTATGGAATGATACAGATACTGTCATAGACAAGCACTTACCAGCTGGGTTAGAGTAGAACACTAAGTCCTGCAGAATAAGTGTGTTTTCTGCTTCACTATAGAGGCAGCAAGATCAGTCTGTTTTCTTAGTTACTGAAGAGTCAGGTGGACTAGTGACAGGTTGGGAAAACTGCTATTTTTCCAATAGGGTGAGAGATTAGCAGCTATTCCCTTTAGCGAGAGTAAAACTGTTAACTGCATGTGAAAAAAAAGCTACAAATCTGTTGGAATCTACCTGTATCTCTTGGAATAAGCAGCTTAGATGATAATCATCTAGACTTCGATTTTGGTTGCTATGATTTTGACAGAATAAATCACTGTTAGGAAAACCTGAAAGTTTACCATGTGAACATCTTGTTTCCTACATGATTTTATTTAAGTTTTTAAACTGAGATTATGTAAGAAATGTTTGTATGGAAAAAAACCCCTAATTTAATTTGATGACAAGTGAAGGACAGTCATCCAAGATAGCTCTTGCTGTTTTTCAGCATAATTTGAATGTGCTTTAAATTCAATTAAATTTCGACCAAAAAGAAATACTGAAAAATTATTCAAAAATGTTCACAGTTAACTTCTTTAACTTTCTATTTTTACATACATTGTTCTCTAAAAATTTTGTAAATTGAAGTATTTGAACTATTCTGTTTCTGTTTGAGGTGTTGTTTTGGTTTGGGAGGGGTGTTGTTTTGTAGGGAACATACAAGAGCTCTGCAACAGTTTTATATGAATTGCACAAAATGTGTTTTCAGTTTTAGCATTTTTTATTTTTTTTCCTGACAAATATTTTTCTTAATTTGTTGCAGTGTATGTGAACTTGCTGTTTAAGAACATCCTTTAAAGAATTTTTGTGGATTTTTTTTTTTCGTCTGATATATGCACACTGTTGGCACTAATTTCTCTGTTTGGTACATCTGTGTGCTGAAGGTTGTAGAAACAATTCTATGCTAGAAAAATCTGTGCTGGGTAAATAAAATACTGGCATATAAAGCAAAAACTTAAATGTAAAGATGACAGCACTGTTAGAGTATTATTTCATAAAGATTCACAGTAAGCTTTATTTAAAGAAATATAGATATTCTGTGATCTCAATGTATAGGGATATGTCTGTAGGTGTATATTATGTATATTATTATGTATACACACATATGTATATACATAATATATACACATATATATACATATATGCACAAAATTTTGTATATCCGAGTCAGAAGATCAACTAATGGATCATATATCCTGTGTTGTCTGGTGTACACATGATTTATAGAGCAAAAGCTCTTTTGGAGACTTGTGCTCATCTTTTCCTCTGGAAAAGCAAGGTCCTGTTCATAGAGAGGAATCTTTAAAACACTAAGCTGTCAAACCTAAAAAAAGAAAAAAGAAAAAAAATTTGCAGGCTCAATTTGTGAGTATAAAGGACTTTTAACTAAAAGGTCAAATGGCTGATTTCCTTCCCCTCCATTTTCATTTATCTACTAAAGGACTAGACAGTTGAGACAAGCTAAGTATGTACAGTCCATAGGTATGGCTGAGCAGCTGAAACTGCATCTTTAAGCATTACCAGTGCTGTACTACAACTTGTAAATAAATCAGTATAGATTTAGCAATTTTTCCATTCAAGTATTTTCTAAAGTATGCAAGCAAATTTTACTGTCAGGATAAGTTCAGCCCTGTAAATAGTCAATCTGATGCATGAAAGTTGTGAACATTTTGACAACTGGAAACCAGAATGGAAGTTCTCTGCCTTGTACTTGATTTAGATATGGTTCAGGTAAGTCTGTGCTTTGTATCCCTACCCCTCTGTTCTGTTTGCACAATGAATTTCTCAAAACCATTATTTACAATTTATTTTCTATAATTTGTGATATTTATGATGTACATTATAGATGAATACAGCAAAGGGCAGAGACGCATGAAACCGTGATTCGGTACTAATGGCTGAGGAAGACAGTGCAAGTTATTTGGTCCAAGTCTTTAAAAGCTGTTTAAACATTTAGCCAAGAGTCTGTTACCATAGCTGTCAGAAACTCATGTATCTTTAGACTGTCATTCTGAGTTTAGGTAGCACAAATTCCTTTTAAGCTAATTTCTTCTGGTTAAACAAATAATAAAGAGCTAAATTGCACGGAAGAGACCATAGAGCATTCAAGCTAATGAAAGCCATCCCTTTGGTCATTTTCTTTGGACTTTAATTCCTATTGAAGTTTGTTTTAATTCTAGTTACATATTTCATGGTTATAAAACTAGAAGAGGCCATTAGATTATTTAGTCTGAGCTTCTGTATAATGTAAGTTCTTAGTGTCACCCTATTATTTATACATTTGGCTTTTAACTTCTGTCCAAGGAAAGCACAAATGGAATGTATAATGAATATAGTGTTTTTCTGTGGAAGTATTTGGACTAAAGATTACTTCTATTAATTTCAAATTTGCAGTGTTACTTTGTTGAAGATCCCAGTGGAGTTTTAGGCTTGAATTTTTAGCTCTGAAAATAGTTTTAAACAATCTTGGCAGCAGTAGAAATAAAGGCTTTTGGGTATGTAGCTTAGTTGTCTAATTTCTAAATAGTTTAAATGCTAAGGCTGTAAAATAAATTATGTATAGCTTGAATTTAAATGAACAACGAATACTGGTTTTCCTTTGGGGAATAGCTTTAATTTAAAAAGAAAATAATGTTTTCTGTGTAAGTCTCAGCTGGGAATGCATTTGTTAGAAAAATAACTATTCGGTGTTTTGAAAATTTAGTTCTGCTTAAGCTAGAGGCTCAATAAGAAATCTCCATATAGGCAGTTTCCATTTAAGAACTAAGCTACTGATGCACCTAGCGTGGCTGGATTTGTAAAGACAAGACTGTAAATTGAGCTCTGGTAAAATGTGTCTCAAAAAATGAGCATGTGTAAGAAGGAAATTGTGGGTATTTTTCTTCTCCCCTCCATTGCCATGGGGTATGAAATCCTCTACAAGCACCACTGCAGAAACCAAAACCTGGCTTTTGTGGACCAGGTTTCCAGAGCTTCATTTATTTGGTGGATTTTTTTGTTCTTTTTATATATCCAGCCAAGCAGCTTTGTTCTGCTTTCATGTTATCATAGATTCATTTTCTCATGGCTCTGGGCTACACCATGGAATAGTGAAGCTCCCAGTTTTGATCCATAGATCTTTCATGTAGACACCGGAATTTCCTCCTCCCCTGCTTGTAGACTTGGCAGCCTCAGAGCTGTGCAGTAACCAGTCTTTCCAGGTCTTTGCCAGGCTGCCTCCTGACATACACCAGGAGCTCCTGTGCTAGGAAGAAGGTCACCTGTCTTCCCTAACCTGACCAATAGGAAGACAATCTCATCGCAGGGCTCTCCTACCCCTTTTCTTACCCTTGGAGTGGTGCAGTCACAGTTCTCTGTGTAAAAGGGCGAGTTATTCCTCAGACGCATTTGGACGCTTCTGCATGTGTCTTGTCTGAGGGAACCATTTCTAAGTACTAAGTGTCTAAGGTCTAAGTTTCATTTGTGTGATAGCAGGATCTGTGCTGTTACTGCTTCTTCTCTATTTTAAAAGAACTCGGGCTTCAGCTTTTTTTTTTTTTCTCTTGCATACTTGTTTGACACTTCAGATACTCATTAGGGCTTGGGTGCTTTGTGCTTTGGTGTGTTTTTTTGGGTTGGGGATGGGAGTGCGTTACTCTTTGTTGAAGTGAACCTCCTCAACTTCAGGTGTTCAGTTAAGCCTTCTGCTCACCGTAGAGCTTTCTCTGCCTTCGCAGAGGTGCTTACCAATAAAGCTCTCATTGATTTCAGTGGGTGAATATTTTCCTGATATGATCAGGAGACTGTTTGGAAAGAGAATAAGATCAGCAGGAAGGACATTTGGACATAAGTCACAGAAGAAACCCATCAGATTATGATGTTAGAACACTGCTCACTTCATGCAACATGAAAACCGCAACATGAAAAGCTCTGTATCCCATCATAAGGTAAAACTGTTCTGGGACCAACCTCTATCTTAGGGTCTGCTTACAGCTGTAGTTTTTGTTTTCCCAGATAGTACAGCTGTCTGCTTCAAGGGGACAGTGAAGAATGAAAAAAACAACCGTGACTTTTTAACACCGGCTTCCTAAAAAGTGTGTGCATGTGTGTATACGCTGTGCCATATGCATGACTCCAGAGTACTTAAAACTGCTCTCTGATTCTTTTAACTGTAACTCCAAAGAGGTCTCCTAGGAACTTTTTATACTTCTCATGCTGGATATTTTCAGCTTGGATTAGATTTGTCTACCTCTGAGGATTTGATTGGCATTGCTTACAGACCAAAAACTGTTCTGCTCTTAGAAAGAGCTCTGATATTTGTCTTAAAGGTTTTGCCATGCATAAAAGGGAAAACCAGTGTTATTTCTATTGATTCACCTTCAGACCACATAGCAAATTCAAAGAGAAATAACTAAGTGAAGAGAAATTACGAAATGGCAGAAAGGAACAAGGAATGTGTTCCTGGGCCTCAATCTGAAAGGTCATACACCTGGCATCTTTTGAATGTCAAGTCTGAAGATGAGAAAGCAGAGTAAATAAACCAGTGCCTTTGCACTGCTGGTTGGCAAGTTCCCTCACTCACTCTTGCTGTCCTTCCTGTCAGGATCTGTCACTGTGAGGGAGATGATGAAAGTCCCCTCATCACGCCATGTCGCTGCACAGGGACCCTGCGCTTTGTTCATCAGGCCTGCCTGCACCAGTGGATTAAGAGCTCGGACACGCGCTGTTGTGAACTCTGCAAGTACGACTTCATAATGGAGACCAAGCTCAAACCTCTTCGGAAGGTATGGCGCTTTTGAATTTGATTATTCTCAAATGTCAGATGTCCAGAATGGCTGTGTAAAGTTACCAGCAAAATTAAAGAAACATCTGCCTGTCAAAAATGGCTTTGTTTTTGCTGTTGTTTATGAGTCCTAGCGATTTTATTCTTACATTTAAGTTAGTTAATTTGCAGCAGCAGAGGATTTGACTAAAGACTCTCTTTCATCACACATACAATATAAATGCACAAATAATAGTTTTTTGGTTTAGAATTTTTATCTTCAGCTTTTTGTTATTGGTTCATCTGCCTATTTTCAAGCCTGAGAGAAATCTTAATCATGTTTTGCTCCTACATAACAAAGGTGAGTTCTCCCAGTAATTTTTACATTGAGCCTGTAACTTCTGGTTGAGAATGATGTTTATACCAATGTGGACACAGCAATTATGAAGTAACACAGTCAATTCAGTGGCATCTGTTGTAACTGTTACACTCATGGGCAAATTAATCACTCGTACATTAAAATTAGTTAATGGAATCTAAAATACAGGGTGACCTTGCATCCTGAATGTCAGATGTATGTTATCTGCACTCATCTGTTTTCTAGGATAAATCAACATGATGCTACACAGGCTGTCAGTACAGGGAAGGTAAAGAGTTTGTTAAACATATGTGGGTTCTGTTTTCTTTGGAATGGATCATTTCTCTTCTAATTTTTATTTTAAAATGCTCTCATCCTGGAGTTTTGTTGCATCTTTGAAGTTTGAGTGAATCTAGAACTGGGCAAGTTTTGATTTAAAATAAATTTTAGTGTGAGAGTCCTTGAAAAACATGTAGAAATTATTACTTATGACTAGCATATGCGTACACAGTAGTGTTTCTATGGCAAAAGACATTTTGGTTTTGTCAGCCTTGCACAGGTAGCAGCAGTTCAGAGAAATGAGAGCAAATGGAATTCCTTCACATTTCCCACCCAGAAAAAAATTCTACTAAGTCCCTGATGATAAACCACTTCTGAAAAGAGATTTGGAATTGATTTGAAAAATAAAGCTTGTGATAGGAAAAGAAACAGTTCTCAAATGCCAGGTAGATCTGACCAGGTAGTCTGGAAATCGAAACAGATGTAAATAAACAAAAAGATGGCTAAAAACTTAATTATATGGACTTAGGTTTTAGTAATTGCAGATAAGTTTTAACTAATGTGACAGGAAGGAGATAATTGTTTAAGAACCCCTGCCTGTTGCGTATCTTTGGGGGATTCTTTCTGTGTATATGTTTCTGTTTTCAACCCAAATTGCTTAAGCCTTTCATCTAACAAGTACTCTAACAGCACCTACTTTCCTCAAGAGAATACACAGATAGCAGTATTTTTAACAAAAGCCTTTTCCTGGTTATGTTAGATAGTACAGCATCTTTTAAAAAGGTAAACAGAATTTGTAGCTACCAAGGAGATAAGGAATGGAAAGTGTGTGTAACTTGATATCAGAAGTAGGCACTTTTAGTTCTGTGTGTTGTCATTACCACCTCCCTCCTTTTTTTTTTTTTAATTGAAAGAACCTAATGGAGTACTGAGAGACTTTGAGTCGTGATGTAACTCCTGCAAGTCTGTAATTTCTTAATTGAATGATTGCCACCTTATTCAGCTTATCATTGGTTCTCAGGTATGTTTTAGATTTCTGACACAGGAAAGATTAGCCTCTTCTTTTAGGCAGGATATTTTTGTTTCTGCTCAAAGCAGTGCTCAAATGTGGTTTATCTGGCAGTATATGCTGGCAACATTCCTTCCTTCAACTGCAGTGCAAACAAATATTTGTCTTGTGTAGTAGGGACCCAGCATCTAATTATAGATCCTTTCTTACAAGTCACACCCATTTCAGAAAGGAAAACCAAGTTAAAATTACTTATTCTTTGGCATTTATAGCCTTCAACTGTGACACCCTTTTTGTGTTACATTAAACTAAACATATCATCCCTATTAAGTGTGTGCACTATCATCATCATTGCTCAAAGATTTGTGAAATACTAACGAGTTTATGAGAAATTGTTTTGTAAACCAAGCATTTTGACAGCTGTAGCAAAGACAAGGCAAGTGAGGAAAGAATGATCATGAGACCTACCATGTGAGTAGAGCTGACTGTTAACTTTTCACCCAAGCATCTTTTATAAAAATCACTGAAAGTGGTTTTTTTGGTCAAAACCTATATATTTTGAAAAAGTGGAAAGTTCCAATGAAACACTGTCAAATTTCCTGGAAGGTTTTACAAAGCCCAAAACCTCAACTGTGCAGCATTCCCTGCTAGTCTGTGTTTTCAGAAGATTGGCACAAAGGGTGGTTACCAGAGACCAAAGTGCTATGGGACAGGCAGCCCTTAACGCCAAAGCTCTCCACAATCCTGTCTCCTTCATGCAGGATCTGAAAAGCACTACAGACTCTAGGATTTCCAGACCTTGAAAGCTTTGGGTTTTCCAAAGGCTTGACTCTGTACTAGACCTCGAGAGCCTTCAGTCTCCAGCACCAAGTCTGGCCTGGCAGCAGCAAATCAAAACTTCCAAATTGGTCAGAATGGCAGGGACATTATGAGCAGTTTTATCTGAAAACAATTCTTGTCAACTTTGTTGTATGCCAAGTGGAAATGGCCAAGTTGACCAAAAATTTATTAATTTTGCTAATAAGCTTTGAGGAATTCTGAAGACAGATTTCATTTCAATGCTTCCTAAACAAAAGCCCACAGATTTTGTTTCAAGAGAAGAGTACCTATTCAATTCCATAAGAAAGTAATTTATTAAAACCATAAAAAGGAAATTATTTCCCCTAAAGTGAAAGTTTCTGACCAGCTCCCAATGATGGCATTTCCATGGCCATTAGACCCAGATTTAAAGTGACATCCTACAAGGGAAGGGTCACATCTCTCAACCAGTTCCGATTTTTTTATTTTTAATCTCTCATCACTCGTGATATGAGATTCTAAAGTTTGGTTCTTGACTGTACATTGTTTCATTATGATGAATTTTATCATTACACCTTTATAACATTCCTACTTCTGGTCTCCTGAAGCAAAAAAATAACAGACCAACAAATTTAATTACAGGTATCTATAATTTTGCTTTTTGCAGTATCACAAAAACATCTTTTAAATATAAATGAAACTATTTGATTCAGTAGTGAGTGACCATCTTTATTTATGCCTCAGCCTTTCATGCACCCTCAACATTTTATAACAAATTTTTTGTCAAAGTCTAAGGTTTTATAGCAGAATGATGTTGGAATATCATGTCATACAACTGTTAGCACCCATAAGTGACAATGTGGAACATACTAAACATAAATTAAGATCATCGCTATTAAATCAGTAGGTTTGTGCCAATGTGCAACAGGTATTTAATTAGAGAATCCCTGAAAGCACCAGACATCAAATAAAACTTAGTTTAATCATTTTAGTGAGTCTTTGCATTAAAGTAATCCTATTAAGCATTGATTAACAGGCATTGCAAGTGTTTCATGTATGTGAGTAGGTCTCATGACTTGGCTCAATATAAATTTAGAGATTAAATATTAAGGATTGCTTAGTGTGTCTGGTTTATTTCTCGTGGTCTCTGTTACATCTGTCTGGGGTTATAAATAATACAGTTGCATTTGTAGCTTCGCCTCTCAGCATTTGTAATCCATAATGTAGAATTTATAAAGTGACTCTATCGTGGAAGGAATTAGTGGCAAGAAGCTTGTGTGAGTTCCTTATTGAACTCTCTCAGGTAATAGCTTCACCTGGAGAAAACCACTTCTTCTTTAAAAGGATGGTAAATTAGCACCTACATTTCATAGCTCTTGAATTTGGTTTGAAGCATAGTAGAAGCAGGAATTGAATGGAAATACTGGGAGTATGAAATGGATTAAAATGTCAAAAGGAGCTTAAAACGCAGAAATGTCTTCAAATGGAGATTTCTCAACAGTGTCTCACTATCCTTCAAAATACTTTTCATATTTAAATTGTGCTATCTGTTTGAGATGTCTGGTATGTGATGAGACATTTTGCTTTTTTGCATTATCCCAACAGATTATTCTGTGGTGTTGGAGATAAGTATTTTCTCTCCCAACTTTATTTTTGAAATGATTTACAAATAATGTCTTATTTATGTGAGGCATAAGCGGTACTGCACATTGTTACCATGTGGTTGCTCTTGGTCATTAAGGAAGACCAAGTCAATTTTTTTGTTTAGGAAAGCATTATGTACCAGTTGAGGTTAATTTTATTTCTGATAAAAAGGGTACCTGAATACATTCCTTTTAAAAATAGAGGCTTGGGAATATTCTTTTAGAATAGAGTGATATGTTTCTGTTAAACTAGACAGAAGCAAACCCAAATGCTGATAATGAAATGAACTTGATCTTGTTTATTTTGAATGTGTACATATATCTTTTAAATGTTTACTCCTCTTGTATTCTGTATTTGCCTATATACTGAAAATGTGATACAAGGTCCCTCTCTTGAATTTTACACCCTTGAACTCTGTGAAACTTCTTGTGTATCCAGCTACTATCATAAGAGAAGGATGGAATACTTTCTGTCTGCTTGTTATAATTTATTTTATAAATAAACAAGAGTAATAAAATATGCAGGCTAGCTTTAACTGTCACACAAGATTCAAAGATTCAAGTCCCATATGGAGATACATGTTTCACAACTGCCCAGAACAGGGTATTTAGGCCCTGGAGAGAAGTTAGGCAACAGGCTAGCACAAATTTCCATACAAAGTAAAAGTCAGTTCAGGCGTATCAGTGCCCCTTTGTGGTCGGATTAGTGATTAAATCAGTTTGGGAAATATTTCAACTGTTTGATATAATACTGATTTAACTACTAGATCAAAAGCAAATATTTAATAGATTAAAGTTACTCTATTTGCTACAAGATCATTGGATCAGCAGGAGCTAATGTAACTCATTCAAAAGTAGGGTTTGAGCCAACAGACAACTTGTGGGTAATTTCCAGCTGTAAGGCAGAGATTCAGCAATTCTGCAGGCTCCTTAAAAATATGTGAATCGTCTATGGAAGCAACAGAAGAAAATCAGAATGTTGCTTTGATCTATGATAGACAAAAGGAAAGTCTAAAGTCAATCTCTAAGTCCCATTTCACTCCTAGACTTCATGTATCACTAGGGATACATCACTTCTGCTCCCCCCTATTGGAGTTACCACTTCACAGGGTGCCTTTTTTTACAAAACAGTCATCACCTTCCCTACTCTAAAGTCAGTTGTTAGGTCTCTTACCTAATGTGTGAGAGAGACTGATTCAGCTCCCTTCTCTGTGCTCAACACAGTCCTATAGAGAGAGTAAATATTGAAAAATATGACTAGAGGAATTAATTCATAATGGGATGCTTTGTGAATAAATCTTCATTTTATAAAATCTAGTAGCATGTATGAAAAATTCACGACGGCAAAATATGTTAAGGGTGTTGTTTTATTTTTGGTTCAATGGCAGCTTGGTAATTTGTATTTACATTCCTTATTTAAGAGTATGGTGATCAGTGCCAAAAGTTAAATAGCTTGCAGAGAAATGCTGCTATGAAATCAAAAGTGGTCATCATTAGAAACTACTTCTCCTGACAGAGTAGACTGTACAAGCCAGAAGTTACCTGCAGTCTCCCAGGAAAACCAACACCAAAATCAAACAACAAACACAAACAAACAAACCCCAAACTCTGAGCAGTCATTACCATATTGCTTGCTGTTTGATTCTTATTGCCCTGTGCTGTAAAGTATGAACCATCTGGCTTTTTCATCTGTTTTCTAATAAGGCTTATGATAAGAAGTGATAGCCAATGTTGCATAGGTCTGGTATCATTGATTTGCTGTGGGATTAGTTCCCTTGCAACCCAGTTTGTTCAGTCCTTTGCACTCCTTAATATAGAAGAAGATCCTACAATTCCTTTTGATTTCTGGTGGAGCTACACCTGCTCTGGTGTTATCTTTCTTCCAGTAAACTGTCTCAAAACATCAGTAGCCTCAAATCATTTCTTGCAGTATGTAGGGTCAGACAATTCACCAGTATGCACAAAGGCACAAAGCTATTACTTTCTCATCAGCTGTCATATCATTATAGAGAATAACTTTGGGCTCAAGGGAGAATGTGTATATTAAAGCTTTTAAAATAAAAATAATTTTATAGGATTTATGTCCGATTGTGATGCCTTGGGGGTGCAAGGGGCTACTTTGTTCAGACAGTTGCATTCTTAATTTTTGAGAGTATTAGAACATTACTGCTAATTTATCTGTATATAGAGAGCATGTTTACAGAATAATTTTGTCTTGCTTTTTGTGCCACAACAAGAATACTAGTTCTTAGCTTTCTCATAGTCGTAGAATTTGTGCTAGCTTGTCATCTCCATATGTCTTTCTCTTCCATTCAAAACACAGCTTTATTCACACAGGTGTTCCAGTTCCCGTGGACTTCTGACAAGAAATTCTTGTGCCTCTTACCTTGAAACCATTATAACATAACCTCAGGTTTGCTAAAAGCCTTCTTGCCATGATACTTTGCTGGGACACCCCCAGTGCAGCAAATCCTTCCTGGAGGTGGAATGAAATGTTTTTACCGTCATTGCTTTGAACTTGCATTCTTTTAAGAAGCAAATGAAAAATCTTATAGCAGAAAATTAAATGAAAACTATGTCCTCTTCTAATTAGTTGCTAGTACCCAAATTGGCTACTTTTGCTCACAGCATTTACAGAAGCAAAGAGAATTCAGGAGATTGTTTAGGTCTGGGTATTAGTAGTGTTATCCTCTATTGCACAGAGCCATGAACATGAGCTCTGGGAGGTACAAATCTTCTGTGCTTTCTCAGGCTGAAGTAAACAGTTTGATCTGAGCTGTTTTACAGATGCAACTTGCATCAAAAGATTTAATTTCCATTTTAGTTAGAGAGTCCTACCCCATCCTGCAGTTCATTAGCCTCTCATTTTTTAAGAACTAGGGGTCTCCTTTTCATTTTTTTATTTCAGCCCTTTCAATGTTTGGTTCTACAGCTTGGCCTCATCAGTAATTATAACCAAGGAGGGATTGGGTAGCTGAAGCATTGAAATTAATAAAGAGAGTCTCTTGATACTGGCTTTGCAGCTAAAGAAAATGTGAATGGATTGGTACCCTAGCACACAATGTATAGCTAGTAATATGAAATTTAAAGAGCATAATCAACCCAAGCATTGACCTAAACAAGTCATTTTTATTCATGGAGTTTTCTATAAGTGCTGTTCTTACTGTTTAATTTTGTAGTTAGTAATTTTACGATCTCTAATGGGAGTGGGCTGCTATTCATGATCTGATTAACGTATATATCATTATGTGTCACGTAACTAACACATACAATTTTACAGTTGCTATTTGCCTCAAATTTATTTTGCCTGGGACCTATTGATGTGAGAATGATCTGCTCACAGGCTGATTCTTACTTGTTGGTGGAATGAATGCATGCTAAAAATGCCTTCTCTTGAACACAGTGATGTTCTCTTGAACACAGAAATTCCAGTAATTGATCTAAATTATGTACAAATGGGATAATTATGAGTTTATTCAGTATATTTTAATTTTTTTGTTAATTTAATTTTATTCCTGTAGCATTTTATTAAAATTACTTGGAAAAAAAAGAAATTTCTCCCCTGAAATTATTCAGATCTTTATTCACCTGCTCCAACTTGTATGTGTCAAAATTGGAACATATGGTATTACTTGGAGGTTTTTCAGAATTAATAGTTTCCCTCAGCTCTTCACCAGAGCACTAGACTGTAGTTTTGTGTTAATCACTGTAGCTTTCCTCAACACAAATTTCCTCTGTTTTATTTTTATTTAGTTGCATCAAAAGAATCTCTCTTGTAGGAAAATTAAAAGACAGAGAAGGTAACTGCAGCTATTCAGCTATGGGAAGTCAGTATTTTTGCTAAAGCCACATTTATAGATAATTAAGATCATCAGCTCCTTTTTTTAGACTTTGTTGCACACAATTCAGATGTATATATAGCTGTATGTACATATAGCTGCAAAAATAAGATATGTCTAGGTATGTTTAAACAACAATGTATTTAAAAATAACAGGGTTTTGGTATACAAACACATCTGAACGAAGCCACGTCTTTGTTACAATTCAGACGGATTCTCAGCAGGCTAGACAATTTGACATTGAGGAGATTAAGCAGTGTGATGAATACTGGAGAGAAGGCGATTGAAGTAAAGACTTTCTAACAAAACTGTGATCATATACTATGACTATGTTTTAGCTGCCTAAACAACAGATCTTCAGAGAAATTTCACTTCAGTTGGACAGGACTGAAGGACTAAAGGAAATGGAGAGGTGTACAAGACTATGTAGTGGAATCTGGGGCTCCAGCATGTTGCTATATCCACCTTGCACTCTCATTTTTCTCCTTTTCCTATTTCTACCATGCTATCCCAGTCTTCATGCTACATCCATCACACTATTTCAGAACAAAATACACTCAAATGTGCAAAGGGAACCCATCTTACTTGGTTTTCAAAGACAAACTCAGGCACAGACTGGTGGGGGATGGGTTTTTTATGGCGACTTCAGTGGGGGAAGGACCTGTGATTGCTTTGACACTGGCACAATCCATCCCAAATCCACCACTGAGCATGTGTCATGGCTGCTTTTGTATTGTCTACTGAATACATACTGCAAAATGCAGCACCTCAGCATAACTGCCCTTGCAGCAAAATTATGGTCTGTGCTCGTGTGGTATGGCAGTTAGATTGATTGATTCTTTTTTCATGGTTTTCTCTGTGTGTGTGTGCGCGCGCGTGTGTGTGTAAGTTGTTGTTTGAGAACTGGACTGAGATTTAAATGCATTTGCTAATTAGTGACTGGAGAAAATGTCATGCCTTCAATTAGATGTGTTGCTCTTTCAGAAATACAGAGTAGACAGAGGCGGGTGTCAACGAGCTGCAAAGAGAATAAAAGTGACAAACTAGATCCTTTTGATAGAATGATGGTAGAAATACTGTAGGGAGAGCTGACAACAGTAGCATCTCGTTCTTTTCTTGAGTAACTGTGATAAAAGTTAGTGGAGACATCAATTCTGCCCTGTTTTTCCTTGTTTCTTTATGGGTTGCCCACATGTTTCTTGTTTTTTGAGTTTTGAGTAATAAAGGCATATGCCTGAAGGAAATCTTGCTAGAGCTCTAGATATGTACCTCTTTTTCTTAGTACCAGTCATTCCCCATAGTTTTGCATTCTGGTGATAGTCCAGTCCTGATCAGTGGTTTAATGTTTTACCTGCAGTTTATTTCTCAAGATTATCTTGTTAGATAAGGTAGCTGAAGCTTACTGTGTTAGAAGATAATGATCTTTTTCTTAAATATCTTACAAGGCAAGCGAAGAAAAAGCAATTTTAAAAGAGAAGTTCATGATAGTACTGAAGACTCTATTGAACAAAAAATTGGTTAATGTTTTTTCAGTATTCAAAGAGGATGCTTGGAAAATAAACACTGTGTCAAGTACTTCTGCATTCTATATATATTGATATAAAACAACTTCTAGCTGATGGGAACTAGAAAGAGATGCCCAATATGGAGACACTATGCTATAACTATTTGCCATGGGGTTTCTTGCATGTCTCTCTGAAGCATCTGGTGTTGGCCTCTGTCCAAGACAGAGCACTGGATGAGAAGGACATAAGGTCTGGCTATTCCTATATTTCCAAAGCATAGAATTTTTTTTTGTTGTTTAGTCTATGTTGGGATGATTAGGATGCAGGTACTGAAGTTCTTTTAGTTGGTAAATGACAAGTGTTCTCAATATGGCTTCATATCGCAAAAAACAGCTACTTCATTTTAGAAATTAGATTCTTAAATTACTTAATTTTTATACTTTTTAATTTCTCAACTCCTATTTTACACTTTTAAGGGTTTTCTAATTGATGTCATACACAGCTAAAGACTATGTTTGTGAAGAGTACATACTGATTATATCACTTAAGTCCAGTTGTTTTAACTGTCACTTAAAAAAAAATAGTGTGCAATCTTGATTTTGATAAAACTGAATAATTAGTTCTTTGCAGATGATAATCTTAAGATGTTTATCAAAGTGAGATTTTTCATTATGTATTTCTTTCATTACTCTAGGTAGGCATATCGCACATAAAAGTGAATAAAGTTGTGTGACTTTAGACATGCACCCATTTCTGGTTCAGTTTTAAATTTTTAATAGGTATTTTAAATACGTCACAGACATTCATTTGAATTCCAGCCAGCTTTGTTTAGTGTCTCCTAGGGACAGAAATAGTTTTTAGGTAAACTTCAGGCAGGTTTGCCAGAGAATGATTTGTACTAGCTCATCTAATAAGCTAAGCAGATCAACGTAAGGTTGTGCATAGATAGGGCCATATGATGCACCATGTGACATGGGATTTTTGAAATTTATTTCCTTGTTCAGTGATAAATGTAGCAGGAGTCTAATTATGACCTTTTATTCTTGATCCTTACAAGAGTTTCATCTCTGGGATGTATCTTTTGACAGAAGGCAATGACAAATATGTTTTCCCTATTGTCTGTAAACCTGTTCAGTTACTCCTCTCTGAATGTGCTCTGGGATGTGTTTGGGGAAGAGAACACGGCGTAGGTGTTTTCATAGGCCAAACCCTTCTCTTGTCAGCCATGAGACCTGGCACATTCTGTTGGACTGTCTGAGGGGCACTTTTCATCTTGTAGCAGGATGTGGTAAGGCATGCCTTGACCTTCCTTAAAATGCAGTGCCTCTGGTACAGGCTATGACCACATGTTGTTTAGATGGCAGAGTGGTCCAGAATGCTTTTATTCAAATAACACAGTTTGGATTCTCATCTCTTATGAGTACTTCAAATCTGCACAAGGTTATTTTATCCTCCCAACATGTGCAGAGCCCTGTTGTCCTTTATTACTATTATTTCTTCCTCTCCCACCCACTGCACAAATTCTATTCCCACAAACTACCATGGCAGCTGCTTTCCTCCAGCTGGTAGGTTGATTGCAGTGAACAGCTTACCGTGGAGCCTGAGCCCATTAGTACTGCAACAAGTGACCAGAAAACACTCTCCCTAAGATAAGTAACTCTAAGCTATATGTTCAGACTATTGACATATTTTCACTGCTCGGCTCACTTCAGCATACACTGCTCCAGTTCTTTTTCAAAAGTGCTGGCTAGATTCTTTGAGTCTGGTTTCAGATAAGAAAGATCTTTTTGTGTGTGTTTTTAGTCTGTGTGCAGAGGGCAGTTTCTACAACAGTCTCTGGTTAATAATTTTAGCCTTTATTTTGCAAGAGTAGTTACTTCAAGATAAAGGTTGGCTCAAAGTATTTCTTTAGATTGTTGAAAGAATTCAGAAAGAGTTGCATGATTACTTTAGCTCTAGGTGAGAGCAGAAGAAGTCCTTCCAGCTGTGGGTGCTGTTTACATTACATACATTGCCGTTTTTTTGCTAAATGATGGATAAGGAGAAAAATGTCATAACAGGAAAAATATTTAATATTAGCAATGTCATACCCATACCAGATTCCCCTGTAATACCTCCTTACACGCAATTTTTAAAAACAGGGTTCCTGAAAATACCGAGAAGTTAAAAGTCCAACCATGCACAGCATGTTGTAAAGCAACCCATTAACTTCACCTTCAATATTTGGCATCCTCAGCCCTAAGCCCCTGCAGGAGAGAGACTCCTTCAGTTGTAGAGCTGTGAATCTGCAACCTGCAGTGGTTCTGCAGTTGCTTCACGAAATCTTGTCTAGACAAAAATCTGTGGCCAGTGTGACAGAAGATAACCAGCAGCAGGAGGCAACACGTGGACACAAAGTGGCTTATGGGGGCAGACAGGCAGGAAATCTACAATGTGGAAGTGGGGAAAAGAAACCCAAGCACTAAAGTTTGCAGAGTGCCATTGTGAGGTGTGGGAACAGCTTTTGTGTGAGCAGTGTGAAGCTTTTGTGTGAGCAGTGTGAAACTTTTGGTTCTGCACTGGGCCATCATGAAACCACTCTGCAGAAAGCTTAATGTATGGAAGGGAATTAAACTTGCAAATTTGTTTCTGTTAAGAGAGGCTGTGTTGGAATCTAGGATATGAAGCAGCACACTCATAGGCAATGTTTTCAGAAGATACTAAAAAATATCCACATTTATTTGTTGCATATTGGTTAATCAAGCTTTTATTAGCAGTGACATGGGAGGCAAATTTTTGTCCTTTAAAATAAGTATCACGGATTTTCTCAAACTGTGTTACAGGAAAGGGAAGTGGCTGGCTACATATGATTTAGAAGTTCCTTCTATGTTATTAATTTTTTTCTTTTTAATTTTTTATTTCCCCAGAAGACTCATGACTACATTTTGTAATTACAAGAGTAGGTTATGAAATCAGGAACTGTTCTCTTGAAGTTTCTGAGTGACATAATCTTTAAAAAAAAAAAACAAAAGAAAAACTCAAGGTAGAAACCAAGAACAAGGTACAGTTTTTACAGCTGCCACTTTCAAGATTATTCCAAACTTCTCAGACAGTAAAGCACAGGAATTCAGACTGAGGGGCATATCGTGTTTTAGAAGTAGCTGTAAGTAGTAGCTGGGCTGGGAGGAGTGTTTCCGATCACATTTACAATCCAGCTTCTTTCCTTTGGCAGTTCATCCTGGCTTCTTGGTAGGAACCTCTGAGGCAGGCAGACAGTGTGCTACCACCCTCCAGTGGTTTGCAGAGCACAGCGCAAGTGTCATGTTGGGAAAGCTTATTAGGAAAATAAAAAGGGGGCTGGGGATATTCCAAGCTTCCTGCTGGGGATACATATTGTTACACTTTGGATTTGTTTGGTGGCTTGTGTAAAAAGTCTTTTGTTAGATGTTACAAAGTGTTTTAGCACACCTGTTCTGCAAAGTGTAATGATACTCATGCAATTGCTTGCATTTGCAGGACATTAAACCGTCTGCATCTGTGATGATTTCCAGTCTGTGTTTATATTGCTGCCAGGATTAACGGATCTGTGGGTGGTGACAATTGGATGTACAGCAGTGAAGGGGTGCTTCCTAGGGGGTTGTGCAACAACTAGTTTTTCTATCAGTTCAGTTTGCAAACCATTATAAATGTCTCCTCTGATGTTAGTCTTTCATTTCTTTCTCTCCTTAAAGTCTCTAGAACACCTTAACATGTAAGTTTCAAAAAAAAAAAAAAATTGCGTCTGTGTACTTACTTTTCTGTTATTGTTCTGTTCTTGGTGGCATCTGATATTCTGTGCATGGCATGTTACAGTGTCATCAACCTGATGATTGTATTTTTTCCTAGACTACTGATGAAGATAACAAAACATGATGCAATTTATTTTTATCTTGCTATCATGAATGTGGAAAGCCATGAGAACTGCATAAGCATCTAAGCACAGCAGGGATGAATTTAGCCGTGGTTAAGGAGGCATTAAAGTGCTGTGTGACATGAAAGGTAGCACCTGCCAAACTTCCCCATGCAACTTCAGGCTGTATCAAGTCCTGGGCTGTAAAAATTTTCTATATGAGGCTATTGAAAAAAATCCTAAAATAGTGAATTGCACTTTTCTGCTCCAAGACAACGTAAATTGCTAGATCATCTACTAAACATCACTCATTTAGTAGAGAGTGACAACAGTCACACAGTACTCTCTGTTCAGCCAATCTAAAATATGTGAGTATGAAAGGAAAGTTACATCAGCTACCAGTGGGACCACCAGGAGTACAACACAAAGTTTAATTGAATTTCCCCTTCTGAGTTCAGCTCATCATGACCATAGTTGAGAGAACTAGGACTGCAGCTAGGGCAAGACAAAACAGAAGCACAGTTTTGGGACACACTAAGACCTGTTAAATGCTCCCATATGAGACAGTCTCTCCTTGGACCTTTTTCCTTTCTTGTATCCCAAACTGGGAGTACAAGGTACTCTGCAGCATCTTCCAGTTCCATAACCATGATGGTGGCTTCTCCCAGTCTCTGCCAGCCAGCTTACTTCTGGGGTAGTAATGCGTGTGTGGACAGAATACCCAGGCTGGCAGGCCGGGGGTCTTGTGGGAGAAGAAAAGGGGCCATTTAGAGGAAGCAGAGCTTGCTTTCTGGCTAAATTTGATCATGGGATGTTAGCAAAAAGGCCTGCTTTATCCCTTTTCTGCTAGCTCTCTCTTCTCATATACTTTCTTGTAAATCTCAGAAGTTTGTGAGCTTGTTCCTTTACTTACCTATCCTGCTTGTTGGTCATTGGGTTTTGTCTGGTTTTTTATCACCTACAAAATGTTTACAGTTAGACTCATAGGACCAGCAGTTGTCTTTGACTGGACATTCAGGTCAACACTTTGAGGCTTTTGAGTTTGTTAGAGCATATAAATGGCCATAATGAGACTGCACATATAACTGACAATGAAAATTTTGCACAGAGTCTTCTCTCCAGTAGACCAAAAAATGTAGCATCATAGTTGAGATGACAGAAAAATTCTATTTAGGAACAATTCATTCTTCTTTATGTTCAATGTTGATCTCTCACACGTTGATCATTACCTGATCATCCACAGGTAAGTGAGGGGCTAAGGTAAAACCCTTTCTTCCATCTGGACAAAGACAACTCTTTCTTTGGAAAGAAAGTCTTTTGAAAGACTCGCATTGAATTTTCACTGCAGAAAAGATGAAAGTGTCCAGGTCAAATGCTGTGTAACCCACTGACTGTAATAATATAAGACTGTGACAATAATGCCTCAGACTTTCTGGCTGGCCACTGAATATTACCTGCATGAACTACAATGAATATTAAGTGATGGGGTTTTATCACTTTAAAAAAAAATAATAATTCTCCCATTTTTTCAGACTGCAATACAAAACCCAGCAAGTTTTTACTCCTAAGTCAATGTATCAAAAACTGAAATGAGGTCTCAGCTGATAAATAAACTATAGCTCTGACTCATTGTATATTACTTAGGAAATACTTCCATTTTTCTAAGCAGTTATTTAAGCCTTGAGTTCATAAAGGGTGATCAGCAGGTCAGGAGAGGTGATTCTGCCCCTCTAGTCTGCTCTCATGGGACCCCACCTGCAGTGCTGCATCCAGCTATGGGGTCCCCAGTTCATGCTGGAGTGAGTTCAGAAGAGAGCCACAAAAAATCATCAGAGGTCCCTTCCAAATCAAAATTTAAAAGGTCCCTTCCAACTCAAAATATTCTATTATTCATTAAATTTTGGCAAGGGCTAGGAAAGGTTCTAGAAACTGTTTTGAGGCAACAGCTCAGGCACATGCAAGCTTTAACTGCCATTAAAAACCGAAATTTGTTTGTCATCGTATGTCCTGCTCTAAAACCAGTGGCAGGAAGAAGTATTTCTGATAGTTATTCCTCGTGGTGACATGGCATTGACCCCCCTCAGCTTTACTGCAGTTGTGCTCCTTCGAAATGTGACCCGACAGCAAAAAGTGTTCTGAATAAAATGGCCATATTGGTTCAGGTGAAAGGCTAACCGTGTGGCTTAGATGGCATTTCCAACCCTAGCCATAAAGAATTTAGGGAAACTTGTTTTTTCCCAGAAACAACATTTAAAAACAAACAAACAAAGAAAACACCTGACAAAACCAAAACAATACAAAAACCTGAACAAGGAAAACAAAGCCCAACTCGTGCCTTCAAAGTATATGTATGCCACCTCAGTGCTCTGCAGTGGCCAGGCTTTCTATCCCAGCCTTAAGCTGCTAAGGCTGGGCACTGATCTGAGCACAGCTCTGTCTGGTGTTCCCAGGGCTGCGGGGAGGTGGCACTCGTGTCTCGTGCTTTGTACTGGTTCCCTTCCTCAGATGCTAATGTCCGATTCCGAGATTATTCACTGGAATTGGGGCATTTTGCTTTTAAATGCCATATTCTTCCATCTGTTTTCAAAGGCAAACGTTTTAGTAGAGAAAGGTTTTGTTTTGAAGAAGTGCTAAAAAAAAAATTATGTCCTCACAAGCAAGACAAGAAAAAATTGCCTCAAGAGTTGCACTGTTTAAATGCAGGGAATAGCCTATTTCATCTTAAAATAGCCTTAACCTAAGCTAGGATTTAGTACCATAATTAATAAACATATGCCTGGAAGATCCTCCTTGCGTTACTGAGGCTATTTGAGTGCTATCATGTACGATCATTTCCACGTAATCATCTTTTCAGGTTTATTGAATTTAATCCTCAATGCGGTTGCATTTCCTGTGCTTTTATTTTATGGGAAGGCTACATAACTACGTTCCTCAAATTTTAATAAGTACTACAAACTAATGTTTGAGCTTTTTTGTCTCTCATTACCAGAAGCGCAAATTTAAAATAAAAATTCATCTTTTTACCTGTTTATTAACATGTTATGGCTGTACTGCAATGAAATTACTTTAGATATCATTCACAAGCAGACAGAAATAGAACTCTTCATTCCTCTGAATCTGTGAAAATGATTGTGAATTTTACAGTGACAATGCACACAGTTCTGTAATGCATATTACCAAAATAAAAGGATTTGTTAATTTTATTACTGCTTGGTTTTTGGTAAAAAGAGCCAGAATGGTCTAATCAGTTTATTGCAAAATTCTACAGGTCTGATTTTTTAACTCCTTTTTATTATTATTATTATTATTATTATTTCAGTGGGAGAAACTACAGATGACAACAAGTGAGAGGAGGAAAATAGTGTGTTCAGTCACATTCCACATAATTGCAATTACCTGTGTTGTTTGGTCATTGTATGTTTTAATTGATAGAACCGCTGAAGAAATTAAACAAGGCAATGATAATGGTAAGTATCTTTTACCTTCTTCGGTGTTATTGATAATGCAGAGGTGGCTTTGGAAGGCAGCTATGTAACCAGTCACTATTCTTAAATAACAGCTCACAGACAAATGGCTACATCAAATGCTTTAATGCAGAAGTTCTGAATGCATCAGCATTAAAAGCTTATGTTATGCCCCTGCAGAGAGAACTCTACTTTGTGTAATCATTACAACAGCTTAACTAGCCCGCTGGTTCTTGCTAGGTTAATCTCCTATTATGTAGGTATTTCTAAAGCTCAGGCAAAGAGATGAGTCAAGTTCAAACAGCTTGGTGCAAGTTCAGGTCATTATAACAGCGATTTATTTATATTTCTCACTTGAACCTTGATAGCAAGTAAAACATGATAGAGCCTTTTCATTAACAAGCTTCCTAATACGAACTTCCAAGAGAGCATGTTCCAGTTGTTTTAGTCCTTCATGGGGAACTTGAGTAGCATGGAAAGCCATTCCTGCATCCTTTCAAATAGAATTTCACTGTGAATGTCCATGTTTCAGTTGGGTGCATTGTGAGGATGGTTAAACACTGAAACAGAGAGGTTGTGCAGTCTCCATCTGTGGAGATCCTGAAAACTCAACTGGATGCATGTAACAGAATGCAAATTTAATGTAAGTAGGTTTCTTTCTGGCCCATACTTAGCATATGTGGAAAATATATCATACACTGAACTACTGTTTTCCATTTCAAGTCTAAGTCTGTTTGGTCTTAAATTTAGTCTTAAATGTGATCACAATGATAAAAAGCTTCTCAGTTTTGATCTGAACTGACTTTAAGCACAGTAGGGGAACAAAGGTCTCTAGCTTTGTTCTATATTCTGAAGTTAACATGGAAAACAAAACAGGTGGAGCTTTGTGCCTTGCTAGTTAGACAAATATTTGATGATACTCCTTATGCTTGACTTTCTTGCCTATGAGAGGAAAACAAGCAACAAGGCTCAGTAAGTCACAGATGAATACATACTACAAAGTCTTGCTTTGCATTCTTTTGAAATGGGTAACCCTGCTTTTTATCTCAAAAAGCTGGCCCTGAGGACAGTACTAGGAATGGCTTTGAACTTTTATTTACAAGTACATCACCCTACTTATGACAAGGGGGAAGTTATTTCTGTGGATTAGCTGATTTTTCATAACAAAACAGCTAACATGAATTTTTCTTGTTATACACAATGCAAAAGAATCACATCAATTATTCTTGGTAGGCTCAAAAAGTATTTATGATTTGTATAGAATTCAGTGTTTGCCAAATGTAATAGCTCATTTTTTATACTAAAAAACGGACAAAGAGATGCCTTGGAGCTGCTTTCAACATGCAAGAATAAGTGTTTGCGAAGAGAACTCTCTTGCCCCCAAATTTGCTTGTCACAGGGGAGTACTTTTACAAAAGCAAACATGTATTTGGGGGGAGAAGGAAGAGACATGTAAGTAGTTTGCGTTCTTCTCCATTTTCTCTCTTTAAATGGGAATTGCTGCGAAAAAGACAGTGAAGACTGGAAGAAAAACCATTTTATAAATATATTTTTAGGAGAAGAAAAACTGAAAGCCCAGAATAATACTAATAGCGTTTGTTAATGTTCTGTAAGTTTAAAAATCCTGTTTAAATGAGTGTCTCAAACTATTTAAACACTGGGGGGTTTTTTCTCCTTATGGAAGTATATCATCCAAATCTCTTAATTGCTGTATTGAGCATTATGCTTACTTTGTGCCAGTGTCCTTGCATTTCCTATTTGACCAAATTCTGTGGCGAAGTCAGAAGTGGAAGGCAGTTTCTTGGCCTATGGAATAGGAAGCCCCTTCTGTTTTCTACTTGAGCCATAACTGCCCCAATAGTGTGTACATACCTGGGGATTCTCAGCAAGTGGCTTCAATATTCAATGTGTAACGGGGGTAATAAATACAAACTTTCTATTTCACAGGTGTTCTTGAATGGCCGTTTTGGACAAAACTCGTCGTAGTGGCCATTGGATTCACGGGGGGCCTGGTCTTCATGTATGTGCAGTGTAAGGTTTATGTGCAGCTGTGGCGCAGGTTGAAAGCCTACAACAGAGTGATCTTTGTTCAGAACTGCCCAGACACCATCAAAAAACTGGAGGAGAAAAATTCTTCGTGCACTCAGAGCTCAGACATCAAGGATGCGGTGGTGGTGCCAGTAGCACAGACAGGTACAAACTCTCAGCCAGCAGCAGAAGGAACGACATCTGAGGTCATGCCAGTTTGACAGAGACAGCATTGTTTCTTCTTTGCAGAATAAGGCGTAGTGTTTTCTACACTACAAATGCGACAAGAAAGTAGAAATGACTTTGCATTTTTTCAGTTAAAAAAAAATCACAAACAACAAAAACAAACCAACCCCTCCCCAATATGAAAACCAAAACCCTACAAGGAAAATGGATCCAGCAAAGCAACTTGTTACTGTATGGAATGTGACCGTTCGTGAAGTAGTTTCGCAACTAGTCAGCAAGTGTAGTGAAAGTGGAAGTGTAGAAAGTGCAATAGAGAACAGGTTTAACAGACAATGCCAAACCAATGTGACAAGAGTACTTTTCTTTTTTTTTTTTTAACTGGGATGGATAGGAAAGTAGAAACAGACCCAACATAATAACTTTGTTTACAAAGAACCAAAATCTTTGATCTGTTTACAACTAAAAGTTGTATTTGCTATCTATCTTTTTAAATATATGCTTCAAAGAGTACCAATCCAATCATATGCATTAACAAATCCAAGTATAGAGAGCTCTATCACAGCACTCACTCGCTCTCTAAGCTTCATACAGTAACGCACATTCATGTGACTGTAGCAGAGCCTGAATGCTTGGGCAGCTGTGTCAACTAAGGATATTTTAACTGTGCCTGTATTTTTGAAAAGTAAGCAATTCCAACCAGCATAAACTCATGTCTCCGTAAGCTTACAGGTATATTTTTAAATACAGCTGTCAGCAACATAAGTACAGGGAGGAGATAATATGTAGATATGCATTTAAAAGAGCAGCTCTGCTGTTTATTTTACTTATAAGAGTGAATTAGACATAAATTCGATACTCAAAGTATTGAGACAGAATTGTAAATAAAAAAAAGGCAGTTTATTGCACAATTACAAAAGTAAATTGACTATTATCAAAGGTCTGAAAAAGGATGACACACAGTGAAGATGGAAGCCATTTCTGGTTTTATTTTTTAAGATTCACGATACAGAAAGGTAGAAATAAGAGAACATACCTACCTACATATCTTAAGAAAACATTAGTTTTTATCTCCTTTTTCTGAAAAGTTAGTTTTTATCTTCCTGGCTGAAAAACCAAATCAATGGTTTCCTTCTGTACAGGTAAACTTGAGGTGTTAGAGGTTCAACAGTTCAGTTGTTAACTTCGTGTTTTGAGCATTGTCATATAAAAATGAAGTGTGAATAGCATTAAAAGGTGCAATAGCTAAATGAATGTAGATATAATACTCTGTCCAACAGGGTGAATTACATATAAAGAACCAATTTTGTGATTTGCTTCGCATACCTGTGGTGTTTACCATCAGGACACAAGCACAAGTATTGACTTGGAGTAGTTACGTACGGGCGTGTACAAGTCTGGGGCCTGAACATAATGTATATTTTAAAAAAAAGTTAAAAGTTTTGGGTTTTTTTAATCTTGTATTTAGGTAAAGGAGGAAAAGCAAACAAGCAGATAAAGAATCAGAGTAAAGAGGATAGGAGAGCACATGTTCTTTCAAAGGGGGATATCTGCCACAATTAGAAGTAAACTAGAGTTCTGCAGAAGACTTGAAGTTTCTAATGGTAAATTTTCTCTTTATACACTCAAGTATTTACAGTGAAAAAGCAGAATCATCCCATTCTTGCAAATATCCAGCATGCTGGGCCTAAGATGCACTGGAGTTTTTATACTAAGTATTCCTTTGTGAGTGTTTACTGGCGTAAGGCTAAGGGAATACTGGAAGTAGCAGTATTAGCAAGAAATGTGTCTTTAATCAGATCATTATGTTCTTTTGTATTGCAATTGCTCATGTAATTTGGCTGTAACTGAGTGATTGTCAACTGGTTAGACAGGACACAAAATCTTGGTTGCTGAACGGATCCTAAACAGATGTCAGTATTTGCTGTTACTCCAGGTGAGTTGAATTAATGTTTAAGTTTTTTATGTAATGGCACACACTTTTTATATAAAATAACTTCTCAATTATACAACTGCAGATCACAATTGCAGCAGTTTCTCCTTTGAAATGACATACAAGAGAAACCAAACCATTTCTCCATTTAAAATTGTGGAGGAGACTTCAGAAGGTCTCCAGAGAATGATGACAGTACTAACAAACGCCTCATAACTGCACATGTTTAAAGACAGTCTGCAACGGCATGGTTTTCAAACAGTATAAAAGCTACTTGCTAAATCCCATGATATCTTAAGTTAGACACTTAGAATTACTAACTGCATTTGAATGTGTGGAAGGATGTTTACAATAAACCTGATGAATCATAGCAAAATTTACTGTGAAGGAACATTATTATGAAGGATAATTAAGAGCTTTTTGAAGTAATAATAGTTTTTTACTAAGTAACAGGAACCCTGCTCCTTTAGGCAGCTTGTTCTTTGACCTGCTGTAGCATCATGATCCCATTGAAAGTACTTTATCCCTATTTTGTCAGTTTAAAGGAAACTAATTCACATTAGGGTTTTTTACTTGAACAAGTATAAAATTTAACTCAAAGACAAAAATACCTGAGGCTTCTGAAAGCAGAACAGTAGCATCCAACAAAATTATTGTACATTTTTAAAAATACACTGAAGAGTCAACAACAGAACAATGTGCAAAATTTTACACTAATACCTTCCCCTTCAAAACACTGTTTTGGTATTGAACTATACCTGCAACTGAGTTTACAGTTAAATAAATAAAAGAATGGAGGAAGACTTGAGTTGAAATTCCTCCTCTCTCTGAAATATTTAATGTGGACAGCAGGAAAAGAGCAAAATGGGAGACTGTGCTGAAATGGACCATGAGCCAAGTCATCAGCAAGAGAGATTTCAGCAGGCTTGAAGCAGTCTTTAATCTTTTAAAGCATTACAGTATTAGCTCGTGCAGCCCCTTCTCTTCTTATGCGCACTGCACGTTCTAGAGCTTTCAGGGATTTCATGCAGGATTGGAATTTGTTTCTGAAGCAGGGTACAACCTCTTCAAGAGGGCAAGGAGCTATTCATACCACCATGCCTTGGATTCAGCTCTTCGTTAATAAGGAAAGTGCACAAATACAGACACTAGACAGATGCTTATCAACCAGTAGTTTTTCATTCCCACACAAAATACAGTTTTCTGTATTAATAACCATGGGATTCTATCCTAAAAAACAAACAAACAAACAAAGTATACTGAAGATTTTAAGATCCAGACAGACTTTTTAATGAAGATGCCATCTCAAATAAAGAATTATATCAACCTGCTTGTGTAGCCACAGTACATCTCAGGCAAATAAGCTGACAATGGAATCTGGCCTGGCTAAACCCACAAGGGCAGAACCTTGCTCTGAGCTGCCATTACCGAGTAGAGCTTAATCTGCATTCTCGTTTAAATGAAGTTTTAATGAAGGTAGACAGAAATAACCTGGTGTCAGGTCAGATATGGAAGTTTAAACAAGATAATCCTAACCTGTGAACATGCACATTTCTGTTCCTAAGTTATAAGCATTAAAAAGTTTATTTCAAACTGGCATAAACATACCACTTTTGACTATCATTAGCATTACAAAGACTCTCAACTAGTCCAACTGTGCCATTCACACACTGTTCTATCTGAAGGCAGTGTTTATTTTTGTTGTGTAGAAAAAACAGTAATTCCCCATCACCAGAGCAGTTTATAATTTCTAATAATGCAATGAAACTCTATGATGAAAATACTTTACTCTGTATAATATTCAAAACTACAAGTTTGTGTTACTTGTTTAACTCCCTCTCTTTTGCAAAAGAAAAAGTGTATGTGTTTGTGGGTGAATGTGTACTGAAAGACAGAAGGCAAGGGAAACAAAAGTAATGTATCTGCTTATTGTTGTGAAAAAAATGTATTTGTATTAAACAAATGACTCAAATTACTGTAGTATTCTACACTTGTCACTTTGTTATATAAAGCATCACATGCTGAACATGAACTGGCAAAACCACACTCTTGCAAGGAAGTTGAACAATATACTCAGCTGCATACTTCATACTGATAAACCTTGGTAGTTACCAGGGGCTAGTTTTGGGTAGAATGCTCAGGAAAATACCTCATGGCACAAAACCACTTGAAAAGAACTACGGTTGCTTAACTTGCAGGCATCAACTCTATAAAGAACTCCCAGAAAGCAAATTGTTTTACATCCATAGCATAATGGACAACTAGTACTGGGTTTCAACTCCATGAGGGTAAGACGGCTTCCTAAGGAAAGCAGTGCTTTGGAATGAACTGTTTGTTATAGTGATTTGGGAATGTCCAACACTAGAAAGCTTTAAAAATGGGCTGGACAGTTAAAGTACTTTAAAGCTAATCCCACCTCAGACTGTCAGAATGGATCTTGTTCCATTTTTATCATTTTAGACTTTTACTTAGTGAGATTTTCTCCTTTTCCAAAAACCTTGAAGATTTTTTTTTTTAATGAAAGAAATATTACATGTTTGCATTATAAAAAAGCCTGTGTACTTTGTCAGGTGTTATACCAAAGTAAGTATCCTACACTGAAAAACAGAGTGAACCAACCAAGGTGCAAATTTAGTTTTCTACAGAGGGTTGTACCCACCTATCCCATATCTTTCTCCTGGATGGTCATCTGGGGAGAGAGTGGGCTGTTTTGAAACACCACAATTCTAGCTGGAATAAGTCACCATATGGCTGATGACTGGTAAGAATATATGTTCAAAACACAGAAGTGTTCTAACAGATTACGTTCCCTGCATTCAAAGCCAGCTGCTTGTTCATTTTGTTAAAGCTGCCCTAACTAGCTCACTGTGTAAATAATTCAGAAATCCCTACAAGATATAATACAGAAGAAACAGCATAACTGAAGAAATTGTAGTAATAAAGATATATTAACTTCCATTTATTAGAATATGGAAAAGTGGAGCCAAATTTGGTTTCAGAAGTAAGAGAACAGAGGTATAGGGCCCTTGCCTTTTTGCTTTGCATCAATTGCTTGATGAAGGGTACTATTAGAATACAAACACATTTCTGTTTAGTTGATGTCTGTAAACACGTAAGCAAGGAAACATGCTATGTGGTATTTACTCACACCAAACCGCCCCACTCCCCCCAAACCCCAGCCAATAAAATATTGAGGCTGCTTTGCGTGAGTTCTCTTAAAAGTCAAAGAAATTGTAAGTTAACAAAGAACTTGCCGAAAGTAATTTGACTGGTGTACCACATTTTCACTGTCAATGAAAATAACCTTGATTGAGAACAGAATGATTCCAGTCTGCTGGAGAGTGTGGGCCTGGGGACAGACTTGCCCTTCTATTACTTGCAAATACTTATAACTGATGCTCACTGAATCACAGAACTTCTTTTTTTTTTTTTTGTTTTAAACACATTAAAGGTAATATATATACAATAATCAGCACTATTAGAAATAAAAACCAAAGAAGACAGGTCACAGTAATTTTTAAGTGTGTTAAGTAAATTACTAATTAATTTGAGGAAATACATCTCTCATGAAACATGGATCATTACGTCTGTGTATACCTATGCCTGGGAACAACATATGAACTTGAATATGAGCTGACATTAGTAGGATGCTTCCACCTTTCAGTATTTTAGAAAATGCTTCACTTTTTAAAGCAGTGCTGGCATTTTGGTCTAATAACTCAAAAGTTCAATTAGTTTTATTTTTCATTTATAACAGGTAACTAGTCACATATTAAACCCTTCCTTTTAACAAAACCGAGCAGTATTTGCAACCAAGCAGTTAAGGCTTAGGGAACTTGATTACACCTCATTAGCAAAGCCTGTTTACCTTTATGAAACTTACTTCTTTTGGGGAAGGAAGTCTGGAAATCAATTACAATGAATTTTTACTCATGAAAGAGGTAGAAGATAGAAAGATAATGTATGCACTGTATCATGCTGGCCTTTAATTCAGCTGGTTCTTTCCAGCTGAGACCATCAACAGAGTATGTTCCAGAACTAGAGCACAATTCAGCTGCTACTGAAGGTTTGAATGCAATTCAGCCAGTTCCTTAGAGAAGTCTTAGCTTTCCAAGGCTGGCTGGAGTAAAAGAACATTGCAAAGTACAGGGCAATGAATTGGAGAGTATATTAAAAAATCCCAAAGTTCTTATATAAAAGTGGCTGCACATGTAAAAATATTACTTTTTTGTTTGAAATGTTGTATATTTAATATGAGCCCTGATTAATTAAAGAAACATGAATTTTACCTACTGCAACTTTGCAGTTAAAAACTTTACAAAAAAAAAACACCACAGGGACATATTGTGAAGCAGTATCTGACAAGTTAGAATGAAAAAAATCTTCCTTAAAATTAATCTCTAACCAGAAAAAGAACCTATAAATTACAGAGAATTATAACAGAGGATTTAACATTAAAACCTCTAATTCTTAGCTACAAATGAACAGAATCCCTAAGTATTCCCTACAGCAAGCTTGTAAGAACAGAGAACATCACATAAGTACTTGCCATTCCCACTGTTACCAGCATCTGCTTTCTAGATTTGAAAAAAAGAGAATAACATTCAGAACTCCCGAGAGCATTCATCTTTTTCCCACCATAGGGAAGAAATTCATCAACATACAAAACCCTAAGAGCTGACTTAAAAACACAGGCATGACTGAATTGTGAAATTGAAAGAACAGATTCCATTGCCTCATCTCAGTAACACATGTGAGGGTAAATGCTCTCTCTACATCCCCTCCATGCCTCTCAGGACAACAAACTCTCAGCAGAGAAATCAAAATTAAAGAAATAAATACTTTTGTTGTTGTCATTGCCACTGCTACATTAGTATTCTGCAACATCTTCCCTGAAAGACACATTAAAAGGCATCTAAAAAGCTGCTTCATAAAGCAAGCCTGCTACTTAAAAGACCTGAGCAACTTAATTTTAAAATGCACACCTTACCAGAGAGGTTAGAAAAAAAATACAGACAAAAATATATTCAAAAACAGACTGTAGGGACTTTCATTAGCTTCTGAACTGAACACTGCAACACAGTGTAACTCTCTTAAATTCTCTTGACCAAACATAAAATACTCAGTATCTTATTGAAGCATTTCCAGCTATGTTCCTTACACAGATTCTCAGAGAAGAGAAGGTATGAGAGAAGAGTTCCTCATGTTTAACTGATCACTGCAATTACCAGGAAAAGGTAAGGATTTCTGACCACAAAGTATTCTAGTCTGAATCTAGACTATCCCCCACCAGGGGAGAATAAGATTAAGATTTTAAGTATTTATTTGTATTCAAAAATTTTAACCAATAATACACAGCTTTACCCAGCAATACACTGTTTACTCTTTACCTTAGGTACATAGTGAGATGATAAAAAAAGCAACTAGCAAAGACTTTAAAAATATAGTCAAATTTTATTTTTGTTTCCAATTATAATTAAAATAGGTTTCTTATAATTCCCTTCACTGTTTCAGCTCTCAAATCAGCTGGCCACCTCTTCTCCTTTAATCATTAGAGGCACTTCTTCTCCTTTATTCAAGTCTTCTTTTGCTTCCACATCTGCCACCTCAGGGTGACTGCAAGCAGCATCCCGAGCAGAGAGCTTTTTCATTTTGATGTTTGGCAGTTTCCTCAGATCACCATCCCATTCTCTTAGAAAGTAAAAAAAAAAGTAATGAAAAACAATTACTAATAGAAAGGAAGGAACGGCAGAGTTAATTCCCCTTTCCTCAGAAGATACTAACTCAACTGAGGCTGCTTTTCTAAATTACCTTATCAGTCCCACTGTGGTATGAATAAGCACCAAAGATTTCACCTGATTTTGTACATTACAGAATCTGTACTTTCTCTATGAAAAAATTAGTACTTTCAGATTTGACATTCTGAACAAAAAACACATGATTCACTTTATTCCCACAGACTTATTTTATCTTCAGTTACTTCAGGACACCTGCTTTTAGGTTTGTCTCATTCAACTCCCAGTCTGGTAAGCAACAGCAAAAAAGGCTGGAAGAGTTTCTTCATCTGGATGCTTAATTTGCAGATCTAATATGCCATGTACATAACATTCCTCATTATGATTTATGGTAAATGTTAACATGTTGAACAACTGACTTCAAGGGGACACAAAAGTGTTAGTAAACATTCATTCACATGGTTAAGTCTGTATTTCAAAAGGCTGCATGAAGGAGAAAGGGTTATTTAAAAGGTAAATCAAATCCAGTACTCAATTAATAGAATGCTTTCTTGATTATAGTAAGTGCACTTCATGGATAATTTTTCTCAAGGGCAAAGGTAGCATTTGCCAGTTATGTTTCTGCTCTACCAAGGCAATACAACAACACTTCTATCTGATGTCCCAGGTCATGAAGTCTCTTCTTGGAGATTTTGGGCTTTATTCTAACATCTTATGACTTCAGGCACTGGGAGTTAGTGATATATTATTCTTTGCAATGTAAGCATGCCTAAGCCTTTTTTTCCCTTGAAAGTATATCATTTGACAGAGCTTTCAGCAAATATGTTCATTCAATCTATTACCAGGACCATACTGACTTGCTGGCCCAGATGAGCTAGCAGCAAGTGTCGCAAGTTTTGCAACTCCCAATCTTTTAACTGGATGCAAGCCATCAATTTCCTTAAGACTTTCAACTCCTGCATACACATACCAACACTACTGTGAACAGCTGAGGTCAGAATTTTAGGTAAAGAGAAAATAATATCTAAGAATACTGAAAAAAAAGATAAGTTACAGAAATTGAATTCTAACTGTTGAATCTAACTCTTCTAATATTTTAATGAATAACTGTCACCAGCATTTCGCTTGTAACAGCTAAGAAACGCCAAAATAGCAATGCCATACCTACTCTGCTTTTTCAAATGACAAATTTTTTGACAGTTTTGCATAAATTCTTTTTTTTAATGAAAAAAGACTTACAACATGTCAACTTCAGAGACACTGATTTGCATAAACAGGGTAGTAGTGATAAATAAAAATAACTTACCTGAAAAATTTGAGATGCTTTCTGTTCATGAGGTCTGGAATTTCTAATAGGAATTAAATTAAGTTCTATTAGATGAGTTACATTATTCAACTGAGTCTCATTTCAAAGAAAGAAATGTGAGCTAAACAGCTGAACATATTACTTCAGAGGAAAATAGCCGAAGAAAATGAGAACAAGGATTCATATTACAAAGTTTCTAGAGCAATATATATAATTAGTAAGACCTCTCCCTGCTAAAGAGAAAGAAGTGAACTTTATACCTACAAACTGTTCCAGAATTAAAATGTACCTGTTACTGAAAATCCAATCCTGACAAATTATTAAAAAAGCATGCCCCATTTTCTCTAAACCTACACATCTGAGAAACAGCAGAAAGCACACAGTCTCCCTTTAAAATGTTCAGTGAAGAAATTAGGAACATAAGTTATTATTTGTTCTAAAAGCATAACTAACTTCCTCAGCCAAGATCAAGGCCAATTTTAATAGACATTCATTCACCCATGTAATAAAAAACCCCAATTCTGCTCTGCAGAACTTATTATAAACATGCACAACAGATAAAAGGTAAAATAAAAAAGCTTAGTTTCAAAACTGACCTAAATATACAAGCCTTACTCTAAATTAATGATTATTATTAATGGTAATTAATGATAAATTAGTGGTAATTAAATTAATGATAATTTAGAATAATTAATGAGTAAATTAATGGTCCCTAAGTATTTTGAAATGTTTTTGGAAAAAATTTCAAAGAGCAGCTTAAGTCTCTGGTGCAAACAAGACAGATCAGCAATACAGTTAGAAAAGTCACTCTGGTAATTCAAGTAAGAAAATATAACAAACAGTTAAATACACTTCTTAAAATTTACTATGCAGTACAAAAATATTCATCTGTGTGTATGATTTTAATATATAAACATTGGAAAAAGTAAGACATCAAGTGTTTTGACAGAATACATTTTAGAATTTATGCTTTTAGAACATACTACTACTTCCTTCTACCTGCAGTGAGACAGTCTGAGAACGAAGAATGGCTATTTGATAACTATCAGTCTCACTCCAAGGAAATTATAGTTTCCATCATTAAATACCTGTTCTATGAACAGGGAAAGCAGCATTCCGTGGTTACTGAAATGCCTATTAAATACTGCAGTAAATGCAACATAACATTTGTAGACACTGTGGGCACCTGTCTCAGAAGCTGATGTTCCTCTTGGTTGAACAGAAACAAACATAACAGTTTTAATAATTGAAAGTTTTCAGTCTTCCCCATTAACAGAAATAATTCACATATCCTCACAACAAATCTGTATTGCTTTTGGTAGTAAAAAGAAAGGCAAATATTTTGTATCAAGACCTATGGGATAGACCATTTTGCTTCCTGCTTCCTGAAATAACCAAAACCTCCCTACTAGGTATGTAGTTTATAAACTCATGCAGATTTTTACCTAGGATGCCAAAGCTGCTTTGCTTCGGTTCAGTGTCTTTCTTTTTTTGGTCAGTCTTGCAGTATTGCAAGTGACCCATGTTTAACATCTTCACTAATTTATAGAGATTTATGCCTTAGAAAGCCTTGAAATCTTTCCACCGTCTAAAATACCTCATTACTGTCTATGAACTATTCAGATTTCACAGCCAGCAGTTTTCTCAACATGGCAGACACTTTCTACCTCTGTAACATTAAATCCACTTTATTTTAGCTTTTAAAATTGTGGCATTTCAGCAACTTTTATATTGTCCTTGAACAAACCCTGAAAATACAGTTCTGCCTTTGTTTATCTATCAACCTTCTCAAGTCTTACAGTAATAAACGAGATCATGCTATCAAATGCAGGACCATAGATGATATGATTTTGCTACGACAGAATGCAGCATGATGATACCGGTGTCACATCTTTGTGGCCAGACAGTTTTTACTATTCAGAAAACTATTCCTTCCTTTCACACTTGGTTATAAAGTTACCAACTGAAGAACAATACTATATGCAAAATGTTTTGGTAACAATTATACTGATTTCTGCAGCCTACTTCTCGGTAAACAGATAAGGTGATACTACTCACAATGCAAGGCAATATTTACCAAATTTTTTTCTGTCTGCCCATTCCTGATGTGGTTCTGATACACATCAATGACACATTTCGTCCATACTTTCCAATGAAGCCTTGAAACAATGGTTGCTCTTGCTTTCTTTGCAGTCCCTTGAACTGCACTCTTGGCAGCACAGTGCCAAACACTGAAACATCCTAACTTCTCACCAGAGAAAGAAGTTCTTCCCTTCTCTCAGGTATTTTACAAGGAGCAGTGCCATTCTTTTTGCCTCCAGGACAGAGTTTAGTGATGTAAACAGTGGGTTTGGCAGAAGTGGCACCACCCTAATTTGGGCCAACTGTCCCAGAAATAGCCTGAGATTTGTATTTATTCCTTCGATCAAACCACTGATTCCACAAACGGTTCAGTGTTCTTGTCAGACAAAGCAGGACTAAATGACAAAACTTCCAAATGAAACCTCTTCGATTGACTGTTCTGGGAAAGCACTTTTGCCAACTTATGCAGAACCTTTTCCAAAGAGAATATTCCATCCATTCTATCTAGCCTGCCATCCAGGGCTCACCAACATCATGAGAAATCAGGCATTCTGAGAGGAGAAGATTCTGTGACAAACCAAGATTTGGCACTGAATTGATCTTCGCTACTTTGGCAGTGGCATAATTTTTAAGCTATGCTTACCTGTGTGTTTGCAATATGTTGCACAATAAAAATCACTGAGTTGCCAGATTAAGAACAGAATTAGAAACTCTAGTGCCATGTATGTGGAAATCAGGTAACTCTACACTGCAGAGTAACTGATTTTCTAAATTATGTTGCATTAATAAAACTTGTTTTAATCAGGTGCATCTCCTTAGCATGCACCAATGTCATGGGTTTTGCTGCTATTCGTGAACTCCTTCATTTGCTTTAAAATTTTGTCACAGGAGCATGTTTTTCTGAATTAAAGATAGAAAAAAAATGGAAGAGAGAAATATGGCATGGGTTAGTGGAAAAGAAATGAAGACAGTCTTTCAGGGAGCAGATACAGTCTGGCATTTCTAAGATGAAGTATTCAGCAATTTCTGTGCTTTAACAAAACAACAGTGAAAAATTTAAATAAATATTTTTTAATGTTTCTGACCCTTTCAGATAGTTTTAGTTCTCCTTCTTCTGAGGAAGAACAAACAGCCTGTTAAAAAAAAGGAAACTGTACATGCTCTTTAGACAAATAACCATTCAGTTATCCAGTAACGATCATTACAGAAAACAGCAGCTAACAAACAGTACAGCAGTTACATTAGCAGATACGTGGAAACGATACAGCTTTCATCTGAATTAAGTCGATTTCCTTGTAATGAGAAGTTTCAAGAATTAATAAAACTAGTGTGTTTAGTTTTAAAAGCCATTTTTTCTCTAGAAATATTATGCTTCTAAGAGAACATGCAAGGTGTCTAGAAGCAAATTATCAAAAATGTATGATGTTCAGATGAAATAATTATGATGCTTTTCCACTGAAAGCATGCTAACTCTGAATTCCAAATAAGTAAATAAATATCTAGGGTTTCCTTTCAATAGCTTTGCTATAAACATGTAAGATCTCATTAAAAAAACACTAAATACTCAAAAATGTAAACATGAGGAAGAAACAACTGGACATGTCAATTAGTGCCACGGTCTAATTGACATGGTGCTGTTCAGTTAAAGGTTGGTCTCTACGGTCCTGGAGGTCTTTTCCAACCTTAATGATTCTATGATATAGATAGCATCAAATTTTAGGAGGCTTTCATATATGAAAACAATACAGATTATGCACTCTCTTCATAGAAAATGCACATGCATACAAAAATAACTGAGTTCAAGAATAGGGGGAAAAAACCCAACAAATACTAAGTCAATTATAAAAGCTCCACTCACTACAGCTTCCAGGAATAATAATGAGCTAGAGGCATAAAAGCACTGTTTCCAGCTGATTTCCATTTATGCCCAATCTCTAATTACAGTATTTAGTTGCTATAGTACTTAGCAACAACTATTTTCTCTGAATGAATACTGTTCTAGACAGAGAGCAAAACCTGCAGCAGCTGTGATAACAAATAATGAATGGTTTGAAAGTGTATTTAATATGTGAAGTTGCACTGTGCTCTCTGAATGCTTTACTTACTAATGCTATAATAACCTCAAATTTTGCCTACAATATTTCTGGATTCTTTGTTATTTTTCTGTTGTGCTTGTGCATTTGACATCTTTTTCTCTAGTCCTACTTTTTTCTTTCAGCTTTCCACAAAGCAGTAAGGAAAAAAAGAACTAAAACTTAAAAGCCAAAACAAAAAGAGTTTCTACAACTGAGCTATTTGATGACATTCATAGCATCTATTTTCCTATTACTTTTTTCTCCCTCCTTCTAAGAAATCACAGATTACACATCAAGTCATACAGATATTCCCGAATTCCTCTGCCTCTGCAAACTGGATTGCCAAAAATTTAAAGCCATTCATTTTCTTTATTTGTACAATATAAATCAAGGTTTGCTGGCTTTGGCTGGGATAGAGTTAATTTTTTTCACAAAAGCTATCACAGGGCTGTGTTTTGGATTTGTGCTGGAAATGCTGTTGATGACACAGAACGTTTTTGTTATTGCTGAGCAGCGCTTGCACAGATCCAAGGCCCTTTCTGCTCTTCACCCCATCCCACCAGCAAGGAGGATGGGGGTGCACAAGGAGCTGGGAGGGGACACAGCTGGGACAGCTGACCCTGAATGACCAAAGGGATATTCCATATCATATGGCATCACACTCAGCATATAAAGATGGGGGAAAAAGGAAGAAGATGAGACATTCGGAGACATCACCATTACAGGTGATGGAGCCCGGCTGTCTTGGAGCCGGCTGAACACCTGGTCCACAAGTTCCTCACTTTCACTCTTCCAATTCTTTCCCCTATCCCAGTGTGGGGGGAGTGAGCGAGCGGTCATGTGGTACTTAGTGCTGGCTGGGGTTAAACCACAACATAGGGTAAGGGGGAATATGACACAACCCAAATCTTGCTGTGCTTTGTGTAGCCAAGCCACAGAACAGTGTAGAATTTTCATGTCTTCCACAACATACTTTTACTGTTAGAAGACCGATTATGTCTGAGTAATACTTTAGCGTTCAAGCCAAGTTCATCACTCAACTCCAAAATGATTATTGGTTAAAACAAAATACCTTCACTGCTATCCTGTACTTGAATCTCCTCAAAACAACTCTTTGCTTTTTGCACTTTCATTATCCCTTTGTCTTTCTCCTCATTTCACCAGACTACGGCTGCTTCCCTTCAGCCTAGTTCCAGCTATCAAACGAAGGTCGAAACAAGACTGCTGAACAGAATTTTTATGCAAGACAGGTGCGTTAAGTCTCACTTTACTTTCAAAAATAATGTCTTTAAAAAGAAAAATAAAGATAATGCCTAGAAATTCTGCTTAGGTTCTAGCCTTATGAATGATTTCTAATGCTTTTACATACCTATTCCATAGCCCTCATAGAGTTGTCTTTCACGTTCTATTGTCTGCTTGATGACAGTTTCCCGTGAACCATGCTGTCTTCCTTGTCTACCTTTAATACTGTTTTGTAATTCAATCTGCTCCAATTCAGCATTGAATCGACACATATAACTGAAAGAAATAAAATGCATTTATGCTAGATGCAGTCATGCAAAAATTTTGCAAACAGAATTACTTAGCTAATCTAGGAAGTTATTTTACTAATTGTATTTGTTTTCTCAATTAGAGATATTTCTTAGACTTGAACAATTACTTTAATCTTTGAAGTGGAATCTCCATTTAGAACTTCATTTAAGTCACATGCAGCTTCCAGAAGGATTAGGTTTTTTTATTTGCCTTTTTTTTTTTTAAACTATGTTTGCATAAAACAAAACTCCCTCACTATAATAGTTCACCTGCTTTGGAAGACCAGTGTTAAATCTAAGTATTCCTAACTTTTGATTGCTTGATTTTGCCACCTCATATATTTTTAAGTAAAATTCTTCTTTAGTATATATTCTTCCAACCCAAATGCAAAAAAAAAAGCTTTCACTGCTTTTGCTGTATTACCAGTGTTGATGAGCATGGAGAACATGCTGATCATGAACACTGTAGAAAATATGTCAGAGCTTCTGAAAGGAAACTGATATAGTACATCTGGGTAAGAATACACATGCAACTTATGTTATTTAGCTAGCAGGTGAAAAATGGTGACAAGCCACAGGTACATCTATCCAGCACCACAAAAATTAAGTCAGTTTTTTCTTAGCAGATTCAATTTTTGTAGTTCCTGCCCTGCAAACTGACCCACCTTGCTACTGTTTAATCTTCTCAGCAAGGAAAATTAGAGAATAAAGGAGCAAGTAGTATGAAATATGTGCAATCAATTGCCATGGAACAGCAACTAGCAAATGCATGCCATTACTACTGTCCAAGTAATTTAGACTCCTCCATACACTACAAACTAGATATACTTAAATAATTTTAAAAAAACTCACATGACTTATTAATTTTACTGTGAACATATACATCTTTCAATACAGAATTAATGTCAGTAGCAGCAAAATCAACTACTTGATATTATTAATAGCAGTATATAAAAAAATCCTCTCTGAAGACTTTACAGATGTTATTTTAAGAACATTATTTTTAAAGACAAATCAAACTTTTAAATCTTGTTTTTAACACCAGTCTTACTTTTCAATTAGTTCACCGGCTTCCTTCTTTGTGTACTCAATTTTGTCGGGATCAAGGTGACTTTGAAACCATTGCAGTTTTTCTCCTACAAGAATAAACTTAACATTAATGACTGTATTAGCTCTGTAGCACCAACACAGATTAAAGTTCCTCAAAGTTTTTTAAATATTTCCCCTCTCCCCCCACTCCACTATTTTTCAAGACTCTGAATGGTATTATAGACTCTCTGATACTGTGGGTACCAGCTATGAAGGCAGCTGTAACAGAAACATTCTCACATCATTTCAGATGTATTTTATACCTTCCTTACAGAAAAGCAAAAAAAAAAAAAAAAAAAAAAAACATTTACTTGAAATCAGTGTTTAAAATATCACTATATCAATTGCTCAGGAAGGAAACTTAGAAAGAGGAAAAAAACAACACAATGCCTAAGTAAAAGTTCTGATCATCACCATTTTTAAACAGATTAAATTGAAAGGTGCAGTGTCAATCACATGGAAGAGAAAAATATTCCAGGTTGCGTCTCAAAGTTTCGAATTTACTTGCTAGCCCAACTTGTCTCTTAACCTACATATATCATCTTTGCTTACAAACAATTAAAAAAAGCATGGAGACAAAGTACAATAAACACATGTACACATTTACAAAGAGATGTTTGGTCTATATTGCCTTGTCATGTACAGTGACTAAAGATTAGGCTATACTCAGCCTGAGATTCAATCCCGTATAAATTACTTGCATGAACATATCAGGTATTTTAGCATTTTCAACAGCCTATTAGAAGATTGCAGAATCAGATTACAGAGAAAGAAACTCTAAGTGGACTATCTATGAAGTTGGTAAAGCTTAGAATCTATACTAAGAAGCTGCATAGTTTATTCAGTAATAGAAGTTTCTGCTTACCAATGATACTTAAACGCAAAGCTTTGTCAGTCTTCAACCTAGCAGAGCAAAAACAGGTATGTCAGCCAGGGACAAGTGCCATACAGATAATTACCTCCATTTCATCCTCCAAAAATTGGTTTTTTTCAGTCACAACGAAAGTCAAGGTAAAATTTCAAACAGAAATATTTGCCAAATTCTGAACAATGTAAAACTTATTCTGTTTCATCTAAAAGGTCTACTTTTTGGTAAAGCTCTATCTGAAATTTGTCCAGTTTACCTATTATGCTAAACAGTTTGTTGGAAGAAATAATGACATGAAACTTTCCCCAGAGCACAAGAAAAGGAATTTCACAGAAAAACTGCATTGTAACAATTTCCTTAAGTATTTCTGATATTCTGCTGGTATGTTTAATGATTTTGGAGATTTCACTGCACTGCATTCTTGCAATCAAGCATGCAATGTAAAAAATACCATTCTATTATCTAATAAGCTTGTAATAATTAATGTTTGTGTTAAGAAACCAAAATTAACAACTTTATAAAACCTATTTCAAAGTATTTTTAACTCCACCTCCATCTCTGGCAGGATACTCAAGGCCTTCTGCACTCTATGGGATGTGTGTACACAATTGTGTTCAGGATTCATTCCCATCCTATTTAGCCGTTCTCAAAGAAGACAAGTTTTCTAACAGGTAATACTGCACCTCATGCTCTTTTGTCGTGAAGGTGTCAGATTCAATCTGCAGCAATGGCTGCTGCAATTTTTCTGTTGTTTCCAGAAAGGAAGTAAATATGAAATTTGTCACTGGAAAAAATACCTTCGTTCAGTGTATTCATGGACCTCTGATAAAACTGAATTTGTATTATTATTAAATAGGAAAATTGATACAGGATGAAGTAAATCATAAAGGATATAACTGACAAAGAACAAATAATGCCAAAATTCATCACAGTTCCAAACTAATGTGCTCCTTCATTAAATTTCTTTTACTCTATAGAATTTACCTGAAGTAACACACAGAAGTCTGTCACCTGTCACAAAAACTGGAATCAAAAGATAAACCCCTCCTTTCCAGAGACAAACATAATTTTTCACTTGTCCACAAACCTACATTATTAAAATAAAGATTAGCTTTTTCAAGAAGTACTGCAGACCATCTAAAAGCCACATGCACAGTATGTGCGAGCTGCTAAGAACTCCACTAATACATTCAAGAAAAGCCTTTTCACTTCTATAGATATCCCAGCACCAACGGTTTAGCAGTTTGGCATACGTGCCAAAAAAAACCAAACAACAAGCTAGTGATGAATTAAAGTATTTTCATTTTAAAACAAAAATTATTCTTGCTTGTGTGGGTTAAAGGACAGACCTGGATGAAACCGTAAAAAAGAAACAAAAAGGGACTTAGATTAGGAGTCAGCTATTCTTTTAGAAGCCTTCAATAAAAGCTAGGGCAGGCACTGTCAGAGGACCTACTGCAGGGAGCTTTGGATATTAACAGCGACCAAGCAAAGGACACATACTCCACCCAGTGGAACTCCACGCCAGCAGTCCCTGCTGTGAACCCTCCATGGCAACACCGGCAGCCAAGCACCTATGCAAAGCGTTGCTACAGAGAAAACTAGGATGACATCTAGAAAAGCTGCATATATAGAATCATGTCATGTGTATCTATGTTCTAAAACACTACATATTGCCACCTGCACCTGCTAAGGTTACTAGATCATTTATTTATGAAGGCAGTGAAGTATATAACCACGATTTTCTTGTGGAAGAATAACCTTCAGTCTCCTGGAGTACGTAACTAATTTCAATAAGAGAAATAACAAATGATGGGCTCGGATGTTGCCTTATTGTACTTTCCATAAAAACTTCACCTCACTGACTGCCAGAAGACAATAGCATCAGCAGGGAGGCTAATCAAATAAGGTGAGTCAAAGAAACTTCCTCTCATCTCCTTCCACAAAATGAGTAGTATCTTTTGCTCAAGGGAAGGAGAAGGTAAGGACAGAGATACACAATCTTGTGGCAGGCTGTCATTTCTTGATGATTTTCTCTTCCCCTCGCCTCCCAAAAATCATCTGCTTAGGCGCTGAGTATTAATAAGAATGATTTGTGGTTTTCTTGATGTCTACTAGGTGCTTAAAATCTCCATGCTCCTTCAGCAGCTCTTTATCTCGGATATTGTATTCACCTGTTCTACTCTCAATAATAACAATGAATAAGTATTTCCCAAAGTAGTTTACTCACTCAGTATTTTTACCCATAACATCCACATATACAAACGCCTTCTATGGCTCTGAAAACTAAGACAGGCTTTTCATTAAGAAAAAAATAAAATAAAAATTTAAGGTGACAGGACGTATTTCATTGTTTCAGATTGCTAAATACCTTCCATATTTCTCCATACACACGTCCAGTTTTGTTAGCTTAGTTAAGCATTTTAGGATACTTCCATATGAAAATCCCTCTATGAGAGTTAAAAAAATTGATTTTTTTCTTTTTTTGCAGTTCATCTTTTTCTGTAAGCAAAACAAATAATTTTAAAAGCTAACATTTTTTCATGTTCCTCATGAAGAATCTGCAAGACCACCTCACAAAGCATTACTGCTGCAAACAGCACAAGTAGAAGCATAGTGCGGCAAGGGAGATTAACAAAGTAGACAATGTAAAACCTAAGGAGAATCAAACAAATAGCTCTACAAGGAGATATTTTAAGGTTATTGCTTACTCCCAAGGGGTACTCCATGTTCCTCTTTCACTGTAAAAACTCATTAGCATTCATATTTCAGAGTACGACAGTATTAGACTGGTATATTGCTAATGAAAACCCACAGACTCCTAAAGAATTAACAACGTACGTGCAATAGAAAGGAGGAAAAACAATAGGAAAAAAAATTCCAGTGCTAGATTAGCTTAGGTACCAAATTCTAAAGTGTAGAAAAAGCAGTGTTCTACTGGTACCAGTGAATCAGCTTTTGCTGTCTCACAAAAACATCTTTGTAATTATTTAACAGAGCAAACAAGTCACCTAAAGGAACAAGGATTCACATGTAGATTAAAAGAGAATAAACTGGTAGTAATACACTGGAAATTGCTGCTGCTCATTAGACCTTGAAGGAACTGAGAAAGAAAAGGGATGCAGGCAGGAAAAAGATGTAATTCAAGTGAACAAGACTTAAGATTGTAGTCAATTTTCTTAAAGCAATTGGTCTGTCTCCTCTTATTATGGTCAAGACTGGTCCTTTGTAATGCAGCCACAGTTTCTGGACAATAAGCTTATTGCTCCTGTCATATTTCATTAAGAATGCTGGCATTGAAGAGTATCTGGACAATGGAGGCTGTAAAAGACTTGTGCAACTTAGTGCAGAATTTCTCCCTCCTTTTTACCCAGTGCTGCATTTTAAGTGTTGAAATTCCTTGTGGATAACGTCTTCCCTTTGTTATTATTTGTTTGGGCAAAAGATACAAGACTGGACATCTAATAACTATACGTAATTTTCCTTCCTGTTAACATAAACGGGAACATTTACAGTAGTTACTTCTTTCCCTCCAACATATGGAAGAAAAGTTAATAAGTAAATAGAAGCCTCAACTGTCTCTAGTCCTGAATCCTGTCTCCAGACAAGTAGGAAAGGAAAAATAAACAAAAAACCAAACAAAACTAAACCAACCAAACCCAAAAGAAGCAAACCACACAAAACTGAAGCAAACATAGACTGATACTTCTACGAAACATTCTCACCCTCCAGTAACATGCCATTCCAGGGCTTCCTACACCCCAGGTAATACCTTTATATTGAGTAGTAATCAGAGAAAACATACATATGTTCAAAAAGTATTACTGCACAAATTTAGCCAGCCCCAACTAGAGCATTTTCTCACAAGGAAATCCACAGCTTAATTAAAATAATATAGATGAACTCTACGAACTTCCCAGATTCACTACTGCTCTGATCCATTTTTTTCATGCTGCAAAAGTGCACTAGCCTGCAGAGAAAAACTATCCCCTTTACTCAGGGCTGGTGAGATCATATTGAGAATACTGCTTCCAGTTTTGGGTCCTTCCCACACTTCGGACAACTTATTTCTATATAATAAGAAGCAAGGTCAAAAAGTACCAGATTTGTAAATGAGACTGAGAAAGAAAATTCTGTAGACTACAGGGCAGCTTCTCCTATTCAGCACCAAAAGATGTATTAACCTTCCAACCAGAGAAGACTGTCGTACAAGAGAAGCAATTTGGAAAATTGTTGGAAGACATTTAATAGACCTGTAGAAGCAATGTGGAAGAACAAAACTGGTGTGGGCTACTTCATTTTTTTCCTGAGTGTAGGAGTGGAAAGCTTTCCTCCATCCACAGCATCAGAAATTTATTTTGTCTTTTCGGAGCTATGAAAAACGAACCCAAACCCCACCATTATTATATATTACAGAAACCGAAAGCTAAGTAATTACACTAAAAGGTTTAACACGTTTAACTCCCAATATTTAAAAAAGAAACCCTGAAAATTTAACAAGCTGATCATTAAGATAATAGAGATTCAAAAGAAATTGGAACCCTTAACAAGTCTTTCAAAAACACTAGGGAAAAAAAGAAATCAACACTATTCGCTTGAAGAGCAATTTAACTTGAAAGATATGAAGACAGTACAGAAAATAGAGGATGTTTTTAATCCAACTACTTTTTAAATGTATTTTTAGAACAACACAACAAAAGTGATCTATGAAGTGCAGATCTGTGAACAACATGAGTTAATTGTTTAGGACCCAGAAGTGTAAGATGTAAAAATCTTATTTATAGATGGATCATTTTACTGTCACAGTATGCTTTGGATGGTCCAGACTGACACACTACTCTTGGCAAACTAAGATTAATGTTACTAAATGGAGGGGGGACCCTGATAACAGAAGACACAGAGAAAGCAGAACTACTGAACGCCTTCTTTGCATTGCCCTTCACTGACAAGACCAGCCCTTGAGAATCTCTGATCCAGTAGAGCAGGGTTAAGGAATGTTGGAAGGAAGACTTTCCTTAAGTCAAGTAGGATTGGGTTAGAGAACATCTACACAAACTTGATATCCACAAATCCATGGGTGCTGATGGGATGCATTCACTAGTGCCAAGGGGGATGGCAGACCCCAAAGCTGGTCTGCTCATAGTCATTTTTGTAAGGTCGTGGAGATGAGGAGAGGTGCCTGAAGACTGGAAGAAAGCAAATGTCACCCCAATCTTCAAAAAGGGGAAGAAGGAGGACCCAGAGAACTACCAGCCCATCAGCCTCACCTCAATTCCTGGAAAAGCAATGGAGCACCTCATTCTGGAGAGCATCTGTATCCACAGGGAGGACAAGAAGTGATCAAGAGCAGTCAGCATGGATTCACTTGAGGTAAATCATGCTTGACCAACCTGATTGCCTTCTGCCTGGATGGATGAGGGAAGAGCAGTGGGCATTGTCAACCTTGACTTTAGCAAAGCTGTTTAACTTTTTGCTGTTGCAAGAGGAACCAAAAGCTAACAAAGGCCTCTAATAACAGACATCAGCACAGGTGTCCGTATCAGTATTACTCTAACCACAGACACTACCACTAAAAGATTTGATTGAGTGTGCCACGTCATCCTGAATAATCAGTACAGCACTCCCTTGCTAAGTTTTCTTGTGCATGTTCTTCTTTATGGCAAAGTCACTGATGCAAGCACTAAGAATCAAGTAAAATCCAGTTATCTTTTGTGATTAAGCACGCTAAGTGGCTGTTATGGTGCAAGGTGAGAGACTTAAGGGAAAAAGTAGTCAGTTTAGCACTAGGAAAATAATCTACAATAAAAATTTAAAATCAACAGTCAGAGAGCACAGTCAAAACAAGAAGCAGCAGGGAAAATGTCTTGCACATTAGGAAACTGCCCAATCCTCAACACATGCTACTTGTAAATTCTCACAGCAGCTCTGCTGGAAGCCACATGACACTGCTGTGCCAGTAAAGGGGCCCGTGCTACTTAAAGCAACCCTACAACTTTGCTCTGGATAAGGTTGTACATCAATCCAAACAATAAAATTGCACAGTCTCCGTACCAGGAGTTTCCAATTTAACACCTTCAGACATACAAGTATTTGGGATCAGTTCACAGGGTCCATCCAGACATTATACTTTATATGGTTTATATAGTACTGTGCTATACTTTGACAGAAAATGCATTAAGTTACCTTTAATAATTTTCTAAATAAACAAGTCACAGCATAACAACTAGCAAGCTGAGAGAATGTAAATTAAAGGCCAGTCTTCCCCAGCTATCTTTTCCCTCTGTGGGAGGGGGAAGTAAAACTTCAAAGCAGAAAACCAAACTTGCCATGGAAGCACAGGAAACCACCAAAGAGGAGCTAACTATTCAGCTTTATTCAGAAGTCTCTCTTCTGCAGGAAGGTTTCTGGGTTTTCTCTTCTGTAAACTCAGCATTTCAGTGGAAGCCACTAGATCCTTAGCATCTTAGCTCGACCCTTCTTACTGAACTTGAAGTAAAGCCAAATAGGTGACTAACCTTCATTTGAAATCACCGGCGTCGTGCTATTCAGATTATAAAAAGCAAAATATTGCGATAACAAGAAACCTACCTTGTAAGGACAACACCCAAAATCAAACAGCAGAACTATGTACTTTGTAAAAGCTGATTTAAGGAATGTAAACCTGTCAGTTCACATGGACCAGCAGTAGACCAAGTTATACAGGCCTTTCTGTTGTTATATCAGCATACCAGTCTGCTTTTCACTACTTATCTCCTTACTCAAACAAAAAGTATCCTGTGATATCGTTCTTTGGTCTGTACACAGATTTTGCAGTCAACTTACTTTTCTTTCTTTTCCTGTTTGTGTACTTCCCTTGCAAGCTGTGCAGCTTTTCTGCTGTATGGATGGATAACTTTTTTCTCTTGCCTCCCTCCTTGGGTTTTTCGTAACTTTGGCTGAAAAGAAAGCAGAGATACTGTACACTAACAAACTCAAGTGAACTAGAGTAAAGGGAATATAGGAACATACATCATGATTAAGACTTAAAAGGTCATGTATCGATGTCCCAGAAAGCACTCAATTTATAACATCAGGTTATCAGTTCCACCCTCTTCAACAAAATTAGCCGAGATCACTACATGCTGTAACAAAACTACAAGGGCACAGAAAGTGCTTTAAGAAATCTTACATAGTGACTACTCTCAAAGCACTTATTTTGTAGAGCTCTGCAGCTAGTAAACTAAGATTACCTCTCTGTACCTTTGCAGTAAATGTCCCCATTTAAGCTTCTATCCGATTGCTGCATCTGGGTTTCTGACAAAGGCCATATGTAATTTGTACAGCATAACAAAAGGGATTTTCTTGCCCCTTCCAAGAGGCCATGAGAATGCCTCACACCAGGGAGCAGCCAGCGACCTTCCTCTCCTAGCCCTTCCTGGCACACGGAGAGGCAATACTACTCACAAATTTCAAAAATACTGTAACACTGCTTTAAGGTACACTAGTTTTTGGTGTAAAAGTGTCTGAACAGGACCGAAAGGCTTTACGAAATAATACACAATTTAACTGCACGCTAAAGAGAACACGTGAAAGCCAAGGAGGTTTTTCCTGCATCGCAATTAATGGCAATCAATAAACGGGAAACTTTAGTACCGCCTATTACCTGTGTTCGCATCAGTGCTTACGGCTGCGAACAAAAAAGACTACGTCCAATACAAAACGATCCTGAACTCCTCAGGAACTCTCGAGCGGCGGCAGCTCGCACCGGTTCCACACCGCTGCCACCGCCCGGCACCGCCGCCCCCTCCCCGCGGCCGCCGGGACGGGCCGGGCCGGGCCAGAGGGACGCCAACTCCTCCGAGGGGGTGAAACCAGCAGTTTTTAAACGCAAGGGTGTTACACCGCCGGTGTCGGCCC
>VZRE01008835.1:265618-301975 GCA_013396775.1 Cephalopterus ornatus
ATCCCCATCCCCCCCCCCATCCCGATTCCCGTCCCGATCCCTGTTCCCCGTCCCGACCACGCCGCACGCACCATGGCGACCGACTCTTCTTCCGCCGCCGCGGTGCAGCAGGCTCAGCGCTCCGGGCGGGCGGCGCGGCCGTTCCGCGGCGCGGCCGTTCCGCGGCGCATCCGGGCCGGGCGGCGCCGGTGCCACCAGCTGCGGCGACAGAGGAGGCTCGTTGCGGGCTGGGCCGGCGGCGTGCCCTGCACAGCCGGGCCGCCCTGCACCCCGCCGTAACCACAGAGGAATAAAGGGCGCTGTTGCGCAGCACGTACAGGCCTCCCTGGGGTGAAAGCTGGATTGACCTACTGCATAATGCCTTTGCTGCAGATGAGGCGATCGCTAAGAAGTCACCAAAGAGTTGGAAAAACGTAAAAAATTCTTCGCCTCAAAATACTTGAATTAGGTCCGCTTCCGATTTTTACTGCAAATAGCCCCAACCTGGATGAGCTTGACAGATAGGTATCTCAAAAAAAACCCCAAAGAAAACAACAACAACAACAAACCACCGCTGAAGAATGCGGCTGAAAGACTGGATTCAGGTCACTTAGGCTACTGAAATTAATGCTGCTGCTGCTACCCAGAAGCTTGAGATAAAAGAGAAAGCACTGGTAGTCAAAGAACCAGGTGGTCATGATGATGAAGAAATCCCACAGCTGGTGCCTGTGCAAATAATGAGTTTAGCTAAGCTGAAGAAAATGGGACCAAAGCCCAGAAAAAGGCCATAAACCTGGGTGAGAAAACCAAAACATCCCTTGGTTAAGAGAAAGAAACAGCCTCTACTTCTGGACAGTCCAAAATCAAAACCTAAAGTTACAGGAGAATGTGCAGACTTGCAGACAGCACCAAAACATAAAAAGAAATCCCTGGCACCATACTCCCGTGACATCTCAAAGCAGACGTGTTAAGAATCATCACCTAAACCATGGGCCTATGGAAAAGCGTTTGTTCAGCTCTGAGCATCACAGGCTCAATGGAGACACCGCCTTTAGGCCCTAATACTTCTTGCTAATCAGGAGTGGACAACTGTTCTATCAAGTGCTTTAATTAATTTCTATAATATTGAATAACTTTTATATGGTTGAATGAGAAGCAATGGAGATCAGTCCTTTAGTCTGGGTTGTATGGCTTCTCACCAGGCTTTAGAAAGGGCTTTGTGCCCCTAAACTTCCCTGTCCTTGCCAACTTCATCACATAGGCTGACAAACTTGACCCCTCCCCACAAACCTTACCTCTGTGATACTGTAGAAGTACGAGACAAAGATATTACAGGTCAAAACATGGAGCCAGGGTGAGCATCTTCCCCTGAGGACACCCTGGCACCTGTAAGCAGGCTGCCTTAGTTACAGCCCAGCCTCTGTATAGATCCCCTCCTTACACCCGCAAAAGGATAATAAAAATTATTTTCCAAACTGATAGTTACTATTAAGACAGTGTTCTTTTACAATTGTGAGCTACCAAACCTCTATATACAGTATGAAAGATTCTGCTTCTAAATGATAATTAAAAATTCACTGTCACCTGCATGTGCCTTTATTTTCACATAGTAATGCTTAATACTGAAGTACTAAGTAGCAATTTCATAGTACATCTTTATTTCACATTCCCTGCATAGATTGGTGAACAGAAGTGCAGAATAAAAGTTCTTCGTACCATAGAGTGGTGCCTCAAGATTCTGATGTTTCTTACTAAGATATAACTTTCTGCAGACATAATTCAGAATTTCTCTAACATCTCAATGGCACTTGTCCAAGACTCTCAGCGAGTTAAGGTCACTGCTATTATGTTAAAATATTTTCATTTTTGAATTATCAATAAATTGTTCAGATTAATGATGATTTCGTTTGATCTTTGATTGTATGACAGGTCAGGGAATGTTGTTTTCAGCTCTGAGTATTGCCAGGTAATGTGTCACCATTGGAGACTTGCTGTTCTTCTACCAAAAACACAAACATGCTTGTAAAGTGCAAATGTTTAAGATGTGCAAGATGTTTAAATGTGTAAGAGCTCCAGTATTAGAAATGTAACAAATCTAAACATTGAGATGTCAGGCAAAACATTCTCATTACTTATTTTCTTCTCTCGTAGCAATTGCTCAACTCTGCAGTCTGATCTCATAACACAGGGTGCTATTAATATTCTAATGCTGGCCACAGATGCACCTGTTACCAATTTATGCCCACATGCTATAAGTTCTTGTGCTAGTATCATTCTTTTAGGTTAAATAGTACTTCTTTCATCCTTTCATTGTCTGAAAAATAAAGTGGAAAGAACAATTGGGGACCAAAATATAGAGAAACATATTAATTTTAAAGATTGTCCCTAAACAGGATGCCCCAAAATTTTTTACCAAAAATATATAAGGAATGTCGGATTATCTAAAGCAAAGTCTTCATTCAGCTTGTATTGGAACATTACCTATTTGTGCACTTGCAATAAAACTGTTTCATAGATTTACAGAACTGCCACAGAAGGCAGTGACAGTAGCAATCTTGGGTTTTAATCTAATAATTTAGGATGCAGCAGTCATAGACAGGAAACTGAGTATGGAATTTTAAATAGTCCATCCAAGTAAATAGATTTAGAGTTATGCTGTCAAGCAGCACAGTAATCATAGTAGCAAACTAGGCAATAGCTCTGTTTTAATACTTTTTAAATCTACTTGCGACCAGCAACTCACATTTAACTGAGGGATGCTGAAGGAAGTCAGGCAATATTATAAAATGACAGTGAAAAGACTGTGAATGCAGGGTCCCACTCATGAATACAAACCAAAGATGAAAAACAGTAATTTGTAGATTCTTTATTAATTTCGATGAGCAGCTTGGAGACTTTAGAGCATGCATGGCTGGAAATGTCAGTAGGTATGCTACTCTCATCGGAATACCACAGAAAAACTACTGTGATCTCCATGTAGTTTTCGTTTCACAGAGAAATGCTAGGTGGGAAGCAGGGGGAGGTGTATAACTGGTTTTACTTCTGAGCTGGAGGACGTGGTTAGGACAAAAGGTGGAGCTGATAAGTACCCACAGCGCAGAATTACTAAGACTCATTCTACCTTAAATGTTTAGTTGGAACTTTAAGAAAGAAACACAGCCTCTGTAGATACTTAATGGCCAGCTTCCAAGGGGCTATTCACCTGGTTTTGTGTCGTTGACTGTAATGAGACCCTTGGGTGATGGTGCTCCTGATCTGATGACCTAGTTACAACCCAAAAACTATTCAGTGTAAATATGCATTGCTTTCTAGTCCAGTCTTGTTCTTTAAATAGTTCATAATCTGGAAAAAAAAGAATGTTGATTTTTAATACATCGCTCTCTCCATCTACAAAGGATCTTTTGTAAAATGTCTTGACAGCTGTGCAGAATAATTGCTATGTAAGTTCTCCTCAATGATGTATTTATCCTGGGGGGGGAGGAGGCAGGAAAAGTCACAAAAAATATGAATTTGGCATGTTAATATCTGGATCTTAATTTACATTTTTGCATTAATTTTACTGATACCATTGCAAATGCATAAGTTAAAATGAAGGGGTATCTGGCTGTGATAGTTTTTCCTATGGTGTTCAATGATGCAAAATAAAGTAGGTTTACTAAGTACAGATTACTAATTCTTTCATCCTTGAACATATTTGCTATTAAATTCTAGTTAGTATGAAATAACATAAATATTGTAAAGCAGTGACTACAGTATGGTACTTTAGATACAGTAGCCATACAATTCTGAGAAAGAGGCCCCATTATAATCACAATAGCATTTATCAGATTTTCAGAAATTCTGACATTTTCGTGTCGTGTCTTAGACCAATTGACATGTAAGGCTTTCTGAATATTCTGAAAAATCTCTTTTACAGTGTTATAACTGCAATAATTAGAATGGCAGTTTAAATTGTGGTTAGCTTAGTTCTAATAAAATACAAATTTCCTGAGTTCAAGGGAATCAACTAAAGGTTAAAGCAATTAACAGCTGCATTTAGAAGTGACAACAAAAAGCAGTGAGCAGAGGAAACTGTGTCAGTGAGGGGACAAGAGAGCAGCTTTAGCAGGATCTCCTTACTCTGAAATGCATCTGTAGTAGACCTTTAGTGAAAAGACACATGTAGAGTTTCTTGAGCATATTCTATATTATCAGTAAGACCAAGCAGTACAGTAGAAATAGAAAATTGTGGTTATGCTTACAGTCCTTTAGTGGATTTCCTAAACAAATCTCTCTTAAATTTGTGCTTTTTGTATGTGCTATTATCTTAATGAATAAAGGATCTAGCCACATGACAGTAAACATAATAGAAAATATATCACTAACTTTAAATTATGTTGTGGTTGGGTTTTGTTGTTGTTGTTGTTATTGTTATGTTTGTTTTTTCCCTATTTCACTTACCATATATTTATTGCAAACTTCCTGATGAATGATATGCTCCTAGGAATTCCAATTTCTTTCTACTTATGCAGAGTTAAGATCTGCTCATAGCAGTGAGGCTATGAATGAAACTAGTATTGTTTAAATATAAATAAATTGAGTAAGAATTATGAAGCACTGAAAACTGGTATGTAATCTGGGTTATTTTTAAATCAACCTTTGGGGAGAATAAATCAGCTGACAACTGAGCTCAGTGTTGTCACAGTTAGGTGACTGAGCTTCAGCAAATCTGAGGATACATTCCTTGGTTTAAAAATATACCCTAATATTTGCTGTATTCTGATTTCATAAATAGAATGCCATTTGATTTTAATTTAGACAGGTTTATACTTTGGCATTACATTCCTGTCAGTTCAATGCTATTGTTTAGGTCTACAGTTTACAGACTGTGAACATGTTTATCTGTGAAGCTGAGGCAGTGTTTCTACAAATTTAGCTTTAATGACTAAATGGAGCTCTAAATGAAGGCAAGAGGGCCTTGTTTTGAAACCTGTGTTCCTCATGTGGATTATAGCAGATTTTCTAGCATTTGTCTGAAATTTTCTTTAAATTGCTTATATTCAGCAAATTTGGCTTTTGTCATTGATATTGGTACTGTATTTTGCACTGATATCTTAATTTTTCTGCTGATAAACTAAGAAAAGGTGTGAGAGAAGTACCTATTTATGTAATTTACCCTTTCTTTCGTGGTATACAAATATTTCTAAACTATATTGCACAAGAAACTACTAAAAACACCTAACATGTTCCTTTTTTTATGTTGCAGGCTACCTATTTCTGCATTTCCTAATTTTCCTAAATGCTGCTACTATTTTACTTTTCTAATCTCTCCATTCTAATTCCACTCATGCTCTTCCTAATGGATTCCTGTCACTTCTCAGAACAGCAGAAGACCACTTATTCCTTTTGACAGAGCCTCCTTTAATCAGTCTCTTTAACCTTTTAAAATTAGAGCTCTTGCCACTTTATTTGTTTAGGTTTTTAAGAGGCGCTCTGATGCGCTATATGTTTACAATACACTTCACATTTTGAAAGTCCTTGGTAACACGGTAGCTGTGTAGCATGCTCTGCAAGTTTTTTCTGTTATAAGCTTTTGAGTGTCTAAGTGGCTAGGTTTAAAAATTTCTGGAGAAAAGAACCTGAAATGGGGATACAGATTAGTAGCATAACATGCTGTCACTGTACAGCATGGCATCTTCAGCAAAGAAAAGAAACTCTTATGTATTAGATTCTTTAGATGCTCTATTTTGCACACACTCTTCTGGACCAAATTCCACTCAGGGTGCATGTGAGTATGTAAACACACACAGATTTTCAAAAGATTCTCTGGAACCCACAGTTTCCTTTGGGCCCTTGGTGTACCCAATGGCTTAGTGCTCAGATGAAATAATCTAAAGTTCTGTATGTGGACAGATATATATGTGAAATGTGCCTGAAGCTGAGAGAATAAATTGCTTCTGCCTCCTGTCTGGGCCTGCATTTGAAGAATTCCTCCTAATAACCATTCAGATGTACCTATTTGTGAAGTTGCAACCAAAATTCACAATTTTATTCTTGTGAGACTTTCGCTATTGTAACTTTTTCCTTCAACGGTGAATTGAAGGTACTCTCTAATAAATTTATCAGACCCGTCCTTGATATATCAGGATATTTTCACTAGATATACACTAGAAATGGAAAAAATAAGGAAAAAAATCTTTGACAATACAGAAGATGGTTACTGAGTTTGCCTAAGAAAATTATATTTCTATGTGAAACAGAAAAAAGTGAAATGATTGAAATCTCAATGTTTTGTGTACCATTAAAGTTGGAGTGACAGTATATAATTTCTTAATCCTATCTGTCTGCTTTGAGTGGTCTCTTTCCTTCTTGTCCTTCTCAATTTTCACTTCAGGCCTTGTAGCTGCAGCAGTTGAGGCTATTACATGAACATATTGTATAACACTTTAGATGAGGTGGCTCTAGAAATTCAGTCTTGTCTGAGATTCCATCAAGTGTCAGGTTTTCTTCAGCTCCTCTAGCATGCCTATTGGGGTGTCATGTGCCTGTGAGGCTACAAATAATTTCTGATTTTGCTAGTCGTACTGATTTTTTCTTCTTCTTTTTTTTTTTTAAACATGGAATAGACTTTCTCATTAATGCCGTCAAAAGATGCCACTATATTATGCAAAGGTAAAATGTGCATGTATACAACCCTCTGATATTTTCAGTTTAAAATCATGTAATCCCCATAACTTCTATACCAGCACAGCATGTTAAACCTCTCCTACAATGTTGGGGTTTTTTCAGTAGATATTCTGTATAGTTTTGAGTTTCAAACTAGGTCTGCAAGAGTGATCTGGAGATAGTCTAGATAAACATATTCAGGCTCATTGCTATATACCTGTATGACGAACTACATCCTTTTAAATTTTGTTTGACTGATTTGGCTGATTGCCTAGCTTTCCTCATTAAATGAATATAACTTCTCCTTTTAAACTTTCCACCATCCTAATAATTCTTCTGGTTATCTCCTTAATCCCTTTAATGTTTTCTATTTTTTTCCTCTGATTTCATTAGTGTCTGTGTAAAGAAATTAACCTTTTAGAAGAAGAGGAAAATAATTATGAGCTTGGATTGTTTTCAGCTTTTGGAGCATGTAATTGCTAGAGATTGGATCATTTCATCCTCTGCAAAGTATAAAAAAAGTCTCTAAAATCACTTGGACTGAGAAGTACCATGACCCATATTCAATAGTGTGTTTATTCCTTATAAATAGCTTACCCTGCTTAATAGTAATATTTGTTTTGACAGAGGATTTTCAATCAAGAAAATGAGTGATTAGTAGCCACTTATTAATAATATAAATTTAGGAAAGAAAAATTAGAACGTGACATGGTTCATCAAACCTAATTTTGTTGAGCTCATTTTTGTGCATATGTTCAGTATCAGGAACATGGATTGTACATAATGCTGTATGGAAGAAAATACAGACAGGGTTTCTGATGGATAAATGTAATTTGCTGATCTACACAAGAAAAGTTAAGAAATTGAGGTATTAGAAAAAGCAAATCATGTTTCATTTAAGATTGTAGTAACTGGATTGGTCATTGTGGAAAATGTGCTAATTTTACCCCAGGTTAATAGATACAGAGACCTATCAGTCTGTGAATTGAATGCATCTCCACCAGTAAGAAACACTGGGAGCACAGACTTACAGTTACTGTGATCTAAACCATTACTGAGTGTTATCAGTGTGAGAGTTGTCATTATGCAACACAGGGACTGCTGTGTAATGCACTTCTGTTGTGTGAAACTAAAGTTGTCTAAAGACAAAGATGTTCAGTGAGCTCTGCGTAGTTTAACAGCACAGAGTCACGGTCATGAAATCCCGTAAAAGTCTCCCTCCACATTCAGAGCTGTTGCTATGTAGCTCTGCAGTGGTATAACTGCACCCACCCACCAAAGGCAATTTTCCCACTAGCTATGACCTGACAGGAAATTTGATGGCATTCTCTGCACTGTGGCTACCGTACTCTTTGTATATTAAGAATTACTCACTGGAGTTTAAGTTGTTGTGTAGATGCTGGTATTTAAAACAGGATAAAAAGAAATTATATATGAGCATAAACACTTTCACAGTGTTACAAAACAGCTGTATGCCTGATAGGCTATAGCTCTGATCTTTGATGTTGTTATTTATCATTAAGTTCCCTTCCCTGTGAAATTATGAATCTCAAACCAAAAGCAAAAGTTTCTGGAATAAAAAGTAGGAAAAGATATTTCTTTATCAAATAAAGGAAGTTATTTGTAAAAATGATTTTGAAATAACTTTAACTCATTTCCTTAGAAGATCTTAACATTAAATAACATTACATTCTAGAAAATCAGGCTCTGATGTTAGTCGCTTAAATCAGAGGACTCTGAGTGCCCTTGCTAACTGCTGCAGAGACTTTGAAGCTATTTTGGAGGGACTCTGGAAAACTATGTTCCCTGCCCCAGACTCCCTTGCCTCCAGCATACATTTCCTGCCATGACAAATAAAACGGTGCATCATATTTGTTTTTTTCTGGTTAAGTGGTCCTCATGGTTGCAAGCTCAGGCAGAAGCCTTCCCATCAGTATTGACTTTCATATTATACCAATTGTAATCTGCATGACTAAACTATGAACCCAGAAGTTCTTGGTTTGACATTGGTGAGAGAAAGGCAACATTGGAACAGAAAGTCTCTGTTCCTAAAAGCTCTCCAGCCAGGCTCTCAGCTTTTATAAGCTGGCACTTCTGTGAAGCTGGAATATGATTTAGCATTACCTTTCCTTAGGGACAACAGTCACTGAAGCCAGTATTTTAAGTAATAGCTCCTGAATATTCAGATCTTTATTATTTATCTTGTAACATGACATGCATGGCAAATATAATTCTACTGCTTGGGCTACAGCAAAGTGTAAATCCCCATTATTTTTAAAATTGAGTACCTCTACATAAAACTGTACAGAAATAAACAAATAATTTCTGCATTTTCTAGTAAGTCAAAATGTCTCGAGATCTAAACAAACTAAAGGGCAGCTACTGGTGATAGTATTTCCTGAGGGAATGTAATTACAGTTTCAAGTTGCTAGTTCCTCTGCCTTGCCTTTTGTTTTTGGATGACAGGAGAGGGAAAGATAATTAAAACCAAGGAGAAGAAATAACTAAAACCACATTAACTGAAGTGACATAAACTGAAATAGTACAATAGGCTCTTACATGTCTAGAAATACAAAACCATTTTTGCATGTCATTGTCACTGGAAAAGTATGAGAAATTGAAAAGTCCTTGAATTAGAGTAAGCACTACTTAGCAACAACTAAAATATCAGTGTGTTGTCAACATTATTCTCTTTACTAAATAAAAAACATCACTGTACCAGCTACTAGGAAGAAAATGAACTCTACCCCAGACAAACCCAGGACTGTATCCACTCGTTATTCCATACCATTTATATCATGCCTAGGTCCCACACTTTCCAATGCGTTCCAGTTAAACATGATCATATTTCTGGTTATTTGAGGCATAATAGATATAGAGAGATATAGATATAGATACAGATATGTACACACAGAAATCATGCCTTGGTCAATGGACCGTCCCTATAAAAGTCCACTGAGTTCATTTAGTCCATGACTTTGGGTTCCATCTGCCATAACAGTGTTTCAGAGCAAGAAATATGGTGTGTGGTGTTGTGTTGTTGCATTCTAAAGCTCTGGTTCCATCACTTTTGTGCTGGTCCAGTTTCACCGAAGTTCACTCTTCTTCTGAGTCAGTGTGATGTGCATTTATAAAATTAAATGGTGTCTTTTGGAGCTGTGTAAAAATATTACTAACAACTGCTGCATTGTATCACACATGACACAAGTGGCAGTTACAGGCAATTATGTCGTGCTGAATCTGGAGGCACATTCAAAAATTCTTACAACTTCCCATACAAGCATCCTGTCCCCCTCCTTATTTAAGACCTGTTCATGCCTATTAGCTTCTCAGTGTTTGGATCACAGAGAATTGTTTTGTATGGCTGACGGAATGCTGTCCCATAACAACATACGTGGAAATTGAGTGCAGGGAACTGAAAGAGATAACTTCGTCCTGTTAGGAAATCTTAATGCCCCACATGGTGATAACCCATAATCTGTTTTAAATATGACCATGTGTCTTCATGAAATTGAAATGTAACCCATAGGAAAGGATCCATAGGCATCATCCTTCTGTCTGTAAGTCTCCTTACATCAGGAAACTATGGGAGACTACTATATCTGGAGGTGCTGGCAATTTACCTGAGGTTTCAAGGATCTGCTGCTATCAGGTACAAATAATCCACAGAAAAGTATGGTAAACTTGCCAAAAGATTTGCAAATAATTCCCTGCAAATGATGTTTTAGCCTTGCAGTTAAATTCATGCCTAGAAACTTGTAACTGAAATTTATGTATTTACAGCAAATGCTTATTTGGAACCACATTGTCCATTTGATTCCTGGTGTGTCAAGATTACTAAAAACCACCTATTTTCAAAACATATTTACTTTCTATTTTTCACATACTCTGACTCCCATAAATCTAGAGGAACTGTTAGGCATCACAATTACCTAAGTTCAAGATGTAGCACAAGCCTGGCTTGAAACTTTGGCAGCTTTAAAATTCATCACAAGGTTGTGAACAACATACCCATCTTGGAGTGTCCGCCAGTCAGTGACTGAGTTGTATAGCTACTTAGCTGTACTATTGTCCTCTAGAAATCCTGAAATACTTCATGATGTTGGTCATTGTCCTCTTTGCCTTACTGACAAATGAACAGTCTTCATTGAAATATTCACATAATCAGTTTATATTATATTGGGAATAAAGGAGCTCCTGAGAAAGAGAAGCATTTATTGTAAAATCTGCCATATGTGTCTAAATGTCTCCCAAACATGAAGTTTGTTGTGAGACATATTAATTGTACAACTCTTGGGTGTTTTTTCATGAAAACAACCAGATCTAGTATTTGATTCAGTGTTCCGTGTCTACTTAGGTACATGAAGTGAGAATCTACATNTTAAGAAACTTGGGGGGACAACCTAGTCGCTCCAGAATCTGCCACAAACCTTTTCTGCTCACGGTGTCGAAAGCTTTGGTGAGATCAACGAATGTTACATAGAGTCCTTTGTTCTGTTCCCTACACTTCTCTTGCAGTTGTCTGAGAAGAGAATCTACAAGTCACACGGATTATTACATACTGTTGTTAAATAATGAATTGTGTGGGCAAGTGCAGACATAGATAGATGAATTCGAATTTCACTTTTTTTTTTCTCTGATTAGTAAGGCCAGTTACCTTGACCAACCCTTCCCTCCTTTGGTTTAGAGACAGCTATTCCTCCTGTTGAGCTTCTGGAAATAATTTTATTTGTATAGGCAGAGAAGCAGAACAGATCAGTTAGTCAGACTGTAAGTTTGGTACCACAAAAATCAGAAGAAAAAGAATTTCATCTCCTGATTTTCTTTTAGTTTTTCTTTTTTATTTTTTTTCCCCCCCTGGAGGAAACTGGAAGCATTTCAAGATGACTTGGGGCATAGTGCAGTCTCAATTAGTTTATAGTGAAACAGTGCCGGAGCAGGGAGATACAGCTCTACTGTATGGTATTGTGTGGAATCTAGGAGCTAAATTAACCTGCTATTCTTGTTTCTAAGGATTTTTAAAAAAAATTTACAACACAATAGAATTTGAGTGACTTCAAAAGGGATGTTCCATTGCTTCCTTATGCCTCAGTTTTATGTCCTACTGCATTCATTTCAGCTCTCTGTGCCTGAGAAGGTCATGGAACAGATCTTTCCAGAAGCTACGTTAAGGCACATGGAGGACACGGAGGTGATTCGAGACAGCCAGCACTGCTTCAGCAAGGGCAAGTCCTGCCTGACCAACATAGTGACCTTCTATGATGGAGCGACCCCATCATAGAGGACAATGGAAGGGCTACAGAATCTGGACTTTTTTAAAGCCTTTGACATGATCACCCAACGAAGTCCTTCTCTCTAAATTGGACAGAGATGGATTTTATGGGTGGACAATTCAGTGGGGCTATGAGGAAATTCTGTTGCCATTAACTGGCTGGGTTCATTCTGTGGTCAAAGGATTTGTGCAGCACTGCCCTGTGCATACCCAGGCTGTTAGGTGGACCACCTTGATGTACAGGGATCTCTTGGACGGCATGTATATCAACACAGAACATTTCTTGGTACTTCATCGTAGGTGCATTGGTTATGACATCAATCAACTGGTTTGTGCAGATTCACCATGGGTTGCTACTGGAAAGAATCAGATTAATTTCTTATTGGTATAAGGCTGGACATGCTGCTTAAGTGAAAAGAAAGCACAGAGAAAAGGTATCTGAATTTATTTTATGACTACCATGAAATTCTGTGCAATAGCAGAGAACTATTAATTAACCACAGATTTCATATGACTAGTTCTATTTGTCAGGCTTTCAACTTGATCCTATTTTCATCTTCAGACAGCTACTCCTAACTTAGCACTTGCCAAATAGAAATAATCAATACAGGAGACTCGTGATCAAGTGCATGGATATTACTGCTTGTTGCACACACGTATGCAGAATGGATGTGGACTTTGTGACTTTGCTGTGGCTTCTGGCTTTTGAAGAGTCACAACTGCACATAGAAAGTGTGCAGAGAGGCTTCTCTGCATTTGGCTCCCATGGCCATGGTAATCGTTAGACTTTGCATATGTTACAGAAAGAAGTATTTAAACATACACTGGGGGCATTATTTTCTACAAGATGGTCAGGAGAACTGTTTTCTCAGGTCATGAGAATCACGTTTCTTGGGAAACAGGGAGGTGACATGTCTCTGCAAGCAGGCTGTTAGAAGGAGATAGAGAAAAGCTTTTGTTTATGACTAAAACCTTTAAAAACCTTTAAAAACCCTTTAAAAACCCCAGGTTAACTAACTTGAAAGAGAAGTCTTGCACTATTTGGAGGGGGAAATTGGTCAGATTTTATTGCATCTGTTAAATAAAATCCTGTTGAAACAATTTATCAGTTTGATTTCAGGAGTTTCTGCTGGTAATCATGAGCATAAAGGTGTTGCAGGTGTTTCACTCAAAATAGCAAGAAAACATAAAATTATCTTCTTAAAGAATAATTTCCATAATGTTTCACACAATTTTATGCAGATTCTGTAACTGCCTATTAATTCATTGGGTTTGAATATTTTTCTTTCTTTCAAAAATTTATAGCACAAAAATAAGCAAGTTTAGGAAGGCTTTGGTTTACGATCCTTGATAGATCACTATGCTTTTCTTTTCCGACTTTCCAGAGAGATTCTATTCCTAAATGTGACAATTTTTGTAAGGAAGAATTGGCTTAGTTTTTAAACGTCTGATGTCATGAAAAGCAGTTTTATACTTTGTGGGCATTTGCTGCTTTCACTATGGAATTGTTCTTTCAGTTCATCTGACACTTCAAAAAATAACCTATTTATCAGCAGCTATTACCATCCACTATTGCAACAGAAAAATCTAAGAAGGGTTACCTAAGGACATGGCAGAAGCAGGCACTTTAAAAGAAAACTTTAATGGGTAGTACAAGCAGCATTTTACATTTAGGGTTGCAATTTTTGTGAACTAACAGCGAACAGATTTTAAGCAACTTTAAAATATGTCAAAATCCTTTTGAGAGTTGGTAGAGGGGAAGTCTGCGTCTCCAAAATAAAGTGGATCTTTAAAATGAGTTCTAGCATAACTAGGAACGTGAAAAGGAGGTAGCATTGCCATAAGGAACCTGAATGGTCACAGAGTTGTAAGAAGCAGAGAGCAAGTTGGGCAGCTGGGCTGGGTATGTTGCAGCATACTGATGAGTGCCAGGAGGCAGGGGAGCTTTATGGCCTCCTTGAATCACCAAGGAATACCTGTCACAATAAATTTTAAAGTAAAAGGCATTTCCATGCCCACTATGACTTGCCTCAGCTTGGTCCTTGATGCTCTGTTGAGCAATTCAGTTACAGAGACACATTGCTATCCAGGTAGATGCATTTCAGTGAGGGGAATGGGAAGACAAGCTGAAGCTCTCTCTGATATTACTTGGTGGGGTACTGTAATTGGAAGAACCAATATGAAATGCCTGTCCACTAAGAAGTGAAGGTCTTGGTATAAAAAAACCCTATTATCTACTGTGAGAGGCTCACTCTTTGGAAAACTGTTTTCTTTTTGTTTGTGGTATTTTTTTCTGTAATGAAGCAATTTTTGTAGAAAAATTGAGCTGTTTTGTCTGATACACGCTTGATCACTGCTGTGTGAACTTTCACAAATGTGTTTTCAGCTGGATCTTTGATAAGAATATTTTTCCTCTCCACTACCATGGAGCTTTAAGTCATTTAAGATTTTTAGTGGTAGTGACAGATCTAGAACTTGTTCAAAAATATGCAAGGAATCTATTCATGTTATCCCTATTTGAAAGTCTGGGTTACAGTGCCTAATGCTTACTAGAATAGAATTACTGGACATTAAATTTCAAATGTGTTATATTAGCAGGGTAATACCTCAATCAATTCACAAATAGTTTGATGATAGAAATGAGCACCTTTTATTAACTTTCTTTATTAACAGTTCTTGCACTGGCATCCAGTTATACTGGTTTCTGTAAGACAAAGATACTGTTAATGACATATCTTTCTGCCTTGTTTTACTCTAGATCAAGAATTATTGTGTGTTAAATTTTAAATCCTTGGATAAACTACCAGGCTTTGTTAAGCTGAATAGCTGTTTTATTATGGCAGTATCTGCATAATTGTTATCTTAAGTGAATTGGTACAGAGAAACTGAGCTGGTAAATGCACACAGAAATAATTAATTATCATCATTATAGTTTTTCTTTTGATCATTTGTCATTAGCTTTCTGTAAATATTATATCAGAAAGTATTAGAGATGGTGTGGTTTTTTGGTTTTAGCTTGTTTTTTTTTTTTAACATGTGTTACCTTAAAACTTCAACTTTTTGGGATGGAATTTTTTACTCATTTCTAAATGGATCAGACCAGGGACTGGTGTGGCTCAGAGCCTTGCAAGCAGTATTTAGAGAATATTTTATTGATACATCATTTTTTGTAAAACTAGTTTACACCAGCCTGTGGTATGATAAGGTCTTTTATCACTTAGCAGGTGTAAAAAGGGTTTTGTGTAAAAGTTCTATTATGTTGTCATCAATTAATGCAGTTCAGATTTTGATCTTTCAATACTTTTGACAACAAATTTACAGATGAATTATGCATTGTGTTAATAGTGTCCTTTTACAGTTTACATTTTCTGTTCATGTGAGAGCCCATTTCTGCAGGTATCATTCAGAGGGATTATTTGGGGGTTTCTATTAACTTTTCATTAAAGCTGTCTTTTTATGAAGCTCACCATCTTGCCTTTTTTGCTAGTAATGTATTTATCAACTGAAGGTCATCTGATTGTTTGATCATCTTCTGTTCTGCTCTATTTAAATACAGCATTATACATGTGACTGTAGATGAAAGCATTCTGTTAGTTTAAAGGGACTGCATGACACATTATTTGCCACACCTTAATAGATTAAGAATTATCCTCTTGTATAATCCCTTCTAAAATAACATGCCTCATTAGTTTACTGAATGAGACACAAAGTCATTAGTTTATTGAATTAGAGAAGGAAGCAAGTCACTTTTTTTTTACTTTTTTTTTTTTAAACCTGCTGCCTAGGTAAGCTTGTGCTTCCACTGATCTACCCGAAAGAATTTTACTAGATCAATTAAATTGGATTGGAACTAGTTTTCTTGGCTGTACTTAGAAATGGTACAGTGGGTTTTTGAGGCCATATCTTGTGTCTTGTTCTCCTGTTATTCTGGATCACCTTATGTGCCCCAGTCTTGCTCCATTCTGGAATGCGGACATGACAAGAAGGTGTGCATAGACCTGGGATGTGCTCCCAGGTATTTTAGCTTAGATATAGTATCAATAGAGAGAAACAGGGAGAAAACTTCTACAGTTGTAATTTAATTTCTTCAGGGCCTCAAGGTTAAAAGAAGTTAACATGTGCACCTTGCTTTACCTGCCTGTGAAGCGCGTGAGTTGAGACTGTAAGCATGGCTCGAAAAGGCAAAGGGCAGCCAGCAGAGCCCTCCTCTTTCTTCACAACTCCTGAATGAAGGTGAACAAGAAACGCTTTCTTTCTTTGAGGCTTTTCTTTGATTTCTTTTGCCCCTGATTACATTGGTGTTTGCAGAGCATTCACCTCTTCTGAACACTTGACTCAATTTAATTTAGGATCCTTAGGCTCCTGTGATAATTAGTGAATTATTCAGTATTATCAGTGACCTGTCTGTTACTTTTTTGATGCAGCAATGCTGGTCAATGGCTGCCAGAAAAATTCTTAAGTTCACTCACCTAGTGATACAAGTCCTCTGACTGATTTTTTTACCTTTGCAGGATAATGTCTCGGTTTCCATCTTAGAGTACAAATGCTCTGAGGTGGTTTGCTCTGTATAGCATTTCAATGCAATTATTCAGTTCCAGAGAAGCAATGAGCCCTCTACCTACTGGTGTCATTTGAGCTTACCCTTAATACCACATGATTTTAAACACATTAATATAATTTTTTATTTAAGCAAAGGACTAAGGTAAAAAAAAAAAAGGCGCTGAAAAATGAAACAAAAAAATGTCATCTTGAAGTCTGTTTCATATGGAAGTGCTTTCCTAGCTGTCACTTTGAATCTTTATAGCACATTTCAGCCATAGCAGCCTAGGATCAACTTAACACTACTCTGCCTTCAAATATTACTTCTCTCAGTTGATCCTTATGTCTCATTGCTATATTGGATTTTAGCTTATAGCTGAAGCTAGTAATAGCAGGGTTAATGTGCTTTGCTGCTCGAAAAGAAATGGAGATGAAATCTTTTATTGCGTCATCTGAAATGGGAATCTAAACTACATATTTATATAAAAGCGTTTCCTTTTTCATAAGGAGGCCTTATTGTATTTCAGCTTTTTTGAGCACTACAAGAGGCAGCACTACTAGCGCAAGCCGAATTGGAGTGCTTGTCCCTGAACTCATGGAAGGTTCTTCAACGTGTTAATTTTCTGCTCGTATTTTCCTTCTTGCTGAGGAAAACAACTGTACTCTAGCTGCAGCTTAGAACTTCCCTTTTCAGGCAGAAAAATTTACATTGTGAAACACTTGTTTTTATAACTGATTGCAAATTGTATATCATAAAAGTTATCCAATGTGCAGTAGTTTCAGTTGTATATAGGTTTTCTGACTTGCTAAAGTGACTGAACACCTCACCTTAATCAACCATGTGTCAACATTAAGAGCAAAGTACATAATATTAAACTCCTTGTTTTCTGAACATTTCTTCCACTGGCAGTTGCTACACAGCCAACCTCTGCCATCTCCATGCAAACCCTTCAGATAAGGCAACACAATATATGCTACTGCACAGAAAAACAGGCCCATAAACCTCTCTGGATTGCTTTTAACCTGGATAAGGCTCACCTTTCAGCTGAGATGAATTTGATGCAAATGACCAGTGAGTTCATTTTAGGCAGCCTGGGCCATCATTGCTCCTCAGAGAAACACTTCTGAAGCAACTGTGCAGTCTTCTGCTCCCCAGGATGTGGGGGTGTGATTACTGCTCTCATGCTTGGTTCCCACTGAAATGGAAGGGTGTTGGTTGCCTCTGTATATTCTGAAGCTCTCAAACTAGTAACTTTGCTTTAAGCATATATGTATTCCTATTGTGATGACATTACTTAAACTTCCTTTGCCTCTGAACTGAGGTGCTATCTAGATAGTAAGCTAGACTCAAGTGCACTTGGTAGTTCATTGACTGAGTCTGATTTGAACTTTATATTCTTTGAACTTAAAATTGTTTTCAGGGCCTCAGAAGTAATGGAATGGAGAGACACATTGTCTTTAAAATGAATATAATAAATCAAGCTATCTTAGATGTGAAGACAAACAGGAGAACTAATGCAAGTTATAGAGACTGGATTTTTCAATTCAGTGTTTCAACCTAAGTTAAGTGTGTACTACAGGAAAAATGGAGAGCAAAGCAGGAGATTAAGCCAAATTTGTGTTACAAATATAGTTATTAAGCAAAGTGCAAAATTTGATAACAGTAATTATAGACAAGGAAAGGTGGATGACAGGAAAATATATTGTGTTTAGTATACTCTCCTCTGATTTCTGAATAATGTGGGCAGTCTACTTCATACATGCCCTAGGACTGAAGGGGAATGCGTAGAAAAAGATACAATTTTGGTAGCATGAAAGAATAACTTGTGCATCCAGCACATGCCCTCTCTTGTTGGTTACATAGGAGAAAAAAAAAAGTGCCTCTGCCTAGAGCCTTCCTCTTCACTGCCCACCTCAGAGGACCCCAGGGCTCCCTTTAGATGTGACAGGGTTTTCAGACTTTGTTCATTCACTGCCTGGTGAATGACTGTGTGCGTACAACATTCTCAATATCTATCACTAAATGAACAAATCTTTAATGTACCTTTATTTACAACACTGAAATATTTCCAGATGGAAGTCAATTTTAACCATGCAAAATTTGTACTGGTGTGAAAGTATTTGGAAGATTGTATTTGTTTGCAGATAACAGTTTTTTGTGAAGTGTTTTCCTTGACTTTCTGCTTCACTTTATATGGTGATATTTGGAAAATAAATCCTCTGTTCAGGGACTTTTTAATTTAAATAAAGTATTAATAAATTAAAAAACCTTAAGAGTACATTCAGGAGGGAAATAACATTACAAGCTCTAGGCACTGTCTTCTTTTACAGCTGGAGTGTCTGTGTTATAATCTTGGGTTGGCAAGCAGCAGCTGGAGGGAGATAAATTTTGTTCACCAGAAGAGGGCTCCCTCAGTCTTCTGTTACTGAGGTTGGGAGCTTGAAGACCAAAAGGTGAAGCTACAGAAAAATTAGAACTGCTCAAATCAGTTTATGTTCACCAGTGTTCTACAGATATCATAAATGTTAATCTTACATAAATTAGACCGATTATACATAGGCACTTTTTTTTTTTAAATAAGGATGCTGTTGCACCTCAGCTCTAGTTCTTCCCTAATAAGGCTGTTGTTAAAGAGCATTAAAATATAGAAATCAACTTTCTGAACAGCACTACCACCAATGAGCAGATTAACACTACTATGGCTTTGCCGAAGAACTTCCAGAGACATATAAAGTCCCTTCATTTTGGAGTGCTTAATATGGTTTAAACAGTATAATGAAAATAGAAATTAATGTTTCAGAGAGGAAACAGGATTTTTTTTCATATTGTTTATGACTTTTTGCTATACTGCAAATAACTTTACGTATCATGAAGGATGAATTTATAAAATGATACAAACAGAATCAGATTGGTTGTATCTCCTCTTATTATAGCTTTTATTTGTTAAAAATGAATGTGGAAAGATCTTTATATGAATGCTATTGCCTAAGTAGTGCAACATTTGTGCTGTAAACAATCAAAAGCAATGTTATTTGTGTTTCTATCAATAGTTAAATGAATTCTGCTTTTTAGTTCTTGTTTACCATTGTAAATTACAGGTTTAGTTCTGCTTACAGACTATGGTAAGCGTTATCTCATGAAATCCATGCATGGAAAGGAGAAATCAGTTTGTTACAGTGTGTGCAGTCAGTATAATAGCCAAAGAAAATAAACCATTATATAAAATAAACCATAAACACCATATTATTGTGTTCTTTACGTAAAAGCCTTTTCTAGCCTATTTTTTTCATTTTGTTTAGTTTTGTTGTAGTTAGCTGTAGAATTCTTTGTATAGTCTTGTCTTTTATAGATGTTCATATGTAAGGGGCTAGACTGTAAGTTCTATTTCAGCAAAAACAACCACCGAACTGTGGAAATGAAACCTTTGCCTTTCACATATTTCAACAAATGCCAATGAAATACGTTGCAGTGTTCCCGTAGTTTTTAGGGATATCTTGATCTAGTCAGCCTCTCATTTTGACAGATGTGCTCCCTTTTTTATAGTCCAACTCTCTTTAATCATTTTCATGGTAGTAATTCAACAGAATCTTTTATCAGGATCAGACCTGTTGTGCCATGTAATGGAATGTGCTTGGTTTTGGCTGGAGTAGAGTTAATTTTCTTCACGGTGGCTGGTATGGGGCTGTGTTTTGGATTTGTGCTGAACACAGGGTTGACAATATAGAGATGTTTTTGTTACTGCTGAGCAGGGCTTACACAGAGCCAAGGCTTTTTCTGCTTTCTGTACTGCCACACTGGCAAGGAAGCTGGGAGACTGGGAGGAGACACAGCCAGGACAGGTGACCCAAACTGACCCAAGGGATATTCCAGACCATACGACATCATGATCAGTATATAAAGTGTAGGGAAGAAGGAGGAAGGAGGGGATGTTTGGAACGATGGTGTTTGTCTTCCCAAGTAACAATTATGCGTGATAAGGCCCTGCTCTCCTGGAGGTGGCTGAACACCTGCCTGACCATGGGAAGCAGTGAATTAATTCCTTGTTTTGCATTGTTTGCATGTGCAGCTTTTACTTTCCCTCTTAAACTGTCTTTATCTCAACCTAGGAGTATTCTGGCTTTTACCCTTGTGGTTCTCTACGCAATCCTGCTGGTGGGGGAGTGAGCGAGCAGCTGTGTGGGGCTTGGCTGCTGGTTGGGGTGAAATGAAACCTCTACATGGCCCAAGAAAAATGGAGTGAATAGCTTAACAGCAAAGGGTAGTTTGGTGTTGGAACTGTATTACAATGTGAAGTTGCTTGTGTCAGAGTGCATGCCAGAATGTAAGACTCTAAGGACTTAAATTTCTCTTAAAATAATCAAAACTGCATATCCAAATATCTACTTTTTTTTTTTCATACAATTAGTAAGGCCCTCAGATCCTGGATGTATTGAGTTAATCAGCTAGTCCTGCACAGACAGATTTCTTCATTCCACTTTTGTCTCTGGGAAGTGATTCCTCATTCCCTCTCCAAAAAGTCTCGTACAGGTGCCTGCCACAAATTTCTGGAAGGTCTCCAATTTTAGACTTTTTCAGATCAAGAGGGAAAAAAAGTACCACAGAGTTTGCAGTCTCTTTCACTGCTTTTTTCAGCCGTCTCTACTCTTCTATGAAAGGAAGAGCACTTGAGGGCCCCTGCTGACTGCCGGTGTGATGATATGCAAAGGGGAGATTGGTGTTATGTGCCCCTGAGAGCTCCTGGGAACTAACTGTAATTTATGTGACACAAATGGCCTGGCAGCAGCTTTTCTGAAGAACGGACTCCCACAAAACCAGTAAGAGATCAACTGTGCCCTGAATAAGCTTCAGTCCCTGAATGGTCTTAAGGAGCAATCTCAAGTAGAGCACATTGCAGTTTAGTTCTGCAGAAGGAATGAGGTTCTGAAGTTTTTTTTTCTGAGTTATTTGCAGTGAGGATCAGATGAAGTTATGCTATCTGAAATGTGTTCTCATGCTCTAGGATATTAATTGAGAGAATGTATCATAGAGGCTTTAGACAATTACCTTTATGAGATGTGCCTTGGAACGGATGGAGTCTTAAAAAATACAAAATTGTTTTGCCTCTATTTGGTCCCAGTAGTTACATTAAAAAAAATCTAATTTTCCTGCAGTAAACAGCTTTTCCCAGTTGTGCTAACATTAAAAAAATAAAAAAAATAAAAAGGAGGGGGAAAAAAAGAAACAAAAGAAACAAAAACCAACAGAAAACCATCAGAAAGTAAAGATGTAGATTATATTCTGACCTCTTGCGCAGCTTCTTATCCATTGGCCAAGAGGCAAAAATCCTTATGAATACTAAATGAATCCCAAGTTGGTGGAGAGCTTCATAAAGCCAAGGCAACTACTAGAAGTTAAAACATAGTGAGATTACCATCTTATTCAACATAAAAAAGTCTGGATGTAAGGTACAAAGAGGCAATAGCATTACTTGTAGTAGGGATGGTTTTATTTATTTCCTTGCTTAGCTATTTTTCTCTCAATTAAAGAAATCCCAGATTTATAGTTAAAATTATAATTAATAGTCTAATGGTCTGTCACAGAATGGGTTTTGTGTCTTTCTGGTTCCTACTGAGTCTGAAGAGGTGAACACTGTTTGAGCATTACTAAGTTACTTTGCTGGAGAAATTTTGACCAGAAGTCTCTTTAAAATCCTTTTGTACATCATTTTGTTCCCAGGGACAGTAATAAATGTTTCCTCAAAAAATGTCCAATTAATGTGACATTCAAGTGATACAGATATGAGCCTTCTCCTGCTAAGATAAAACAAATATTTGTTTAACTGGATGTAAGAGCAGGGCCAACCTTCTTTAGTCTTGAATGTCAAATCACAGTTCTGATTACTGCCCAAAGGACCTTTTTTAAGTCTTATTATTAAAAGGCTCATCTCAATGTGACTACAAGGGCAAAGTGAAGCATTCTTCCTTGTTCAAAAGAACTGGATTTGGTTTGTGGCATTATTTTCTTTTACAATGTTTCCTAAGATTAGCATGGAATGAAGTAATTTTTACAATATTTTCTCTTCAAAAGCAAACAAGATTAATAAACATCTCACTTTTATAGTTATACTACATTCATAACAATGGTGCTGGTTGTTATTAATGCATAGCTCTGCTTTTAAAAAAACACTGTGACCACATCTTCCTGTCTGCAGTTACATTCTTTCTGAGGAAATCAGGATTTTGGCGAACTGCATCAGAATCAATAAGACTATTTTTACCATGGACAAACTGTATTAAGTGTTGGGTTTTGTTTTTTTTTTTTAAACTGAGATGAAGTTGAATAAGGAGGCAAGGAGATCATGGTAAGCTTTGGAGTACAGCAGATGTTTCTAGTATGTCTGAGCCTTGAGAGGTTTAAAATTAGATACTGTGGTAAGACTCACTGGCATGTGTATAGCTTCATGGCCTAGTTTGATGACACAGATTGTCTTAATGGCACAGCGTGATGCATTATGAGTGAGCACAGGCAAAGCTATCTTTATCAAATGTTTGGAAAGAAAATGCTTTTGCGTTAATGAAAAATTTTGAGAGGGGTAATTTTGAGAGTACCTGTACCCATACTCACTTATGAGCTGTTACTTACTCAGGTTCAAAAATTTACAATAGGCTTGCGGGTCACATGTGGGATCAGTAATGTTCAATGGTACTGTCACAAATTCATTGTCCATGGAGATCCTTGAAAAAGATCTGGCTCTGACACATTCATTTGTCACTGGCAGAATGTGGGTAGCTAGCATTAGTGTGGATCTGCTTTTATTTATCTTTCTCTCTTTTGTTTCTCTTCCTTCCTAAAACTGAATATTAACAATAACAACAGTTCTACCTACGTCCAGTGCAAAGGCAACTTTCAAGCAATAGACGATAAAGATAGATATTATGGGATCAAAACCAAGCAACTTCTGGAGTATTCATTACATATCGCATGTAGAAGGCTCTAGGCAAAAAAAAAGAGGGGTTTGCATTCAACCGTATATATACAAGATATATATATATACATATATATACAAGATTGTATATGTATATATATGTGTGTGTATATATATATATACAAGAGCCCCATGAAGTTGAAGAAAAAGGAACCTCACCTCAGAGATTATAAACCACATATAGTGGTCAAAAATGGTTCAAAAATTTACCTTCATCTTTTAAATCAGGTGGATTATGATTTTATACCATTATTGCAGTCATGTGAGGGAAAAAGGTATAGAATTGTCTGGGACCAGAGTCCTGACACCGCGCTAAGGCTGTTCCAGACTGTGCTAATAAATTTTCTGGCCAGGACTTTTTAATGCAAATAGTATAGGCATAATTTGGCTTTCATCAAAATCAAAGGCTACATTCCTGCACCCCACAGTATTTATGAAAGAATCTTCCTGGAGACTATGAAATTTAGTACTGTTTATCTTGAATGCTGCAGAGAGATATTGGGACTACTGTGAGAATCCATTGATATTTTTTCTTTTCAAAAGTGCAGTGATAGCTGAAAGACCCCTATGAATTACAGAAGGGTTTTTTAATTTGTTAATAATCATTAGAAAGGGAAGTTTTCCATGTTACCCAGCCTATATTTCTCAAAAGGAGAGCTGAAGCCTATCTCAACATGATTAGGAGTGAACACTTTTCTTCCTGACTGTGCTTCTCTTCTTGATTCTCGCACATCTTCAGATCAATGGATTTTTTTTTCCCTTTTCTTAGGTTTTCATGCTGCTGAGAAGGAAACATTTTGTCATGAGAGCTTCCAGGCTCCAGGAACAGGGCTATGCACCTGGAAAAGGCTGCAATCAGAAGCCAATACAGAAGCAATGTGGTTTTTGTCTCCCACTGTCCCTGCCAGCTCTCCAGTCCACACAGCGCTACCCAGGTCTGGCTCTGTTCCACCAGGCATCTGCCTGGGATGCAGTTCCCCTGCCTGTCAGACCCCAGGCAGGGACTCGGCAGTGCCTGCTGAGAGTACCGCTACTCCAGACGCATGGAAGCCATAAGTGTCTCTCCCAGACATTGTTGTCATGGCACTGTGGAGAACTACGGAGGCTCCAACCTCTTCACCACAACCTAAGAAAATGTACTCTAGTGTCAGCCCAGCTCCTATCATCCTTGGTCACCAGCCTGGCTGTCTCAGGAGTGATCTGGACATGCCAGGGCATCTGTGTCCTCTCCACTAAAAGAAGAGGGATGAAAGTGAATTTTAATCTTTGACATTTGCAAGAAAAAAAGTCAACTTTGTCAATGATATTTTGTAGAACTAAAAAAACCAATTTAGTTTTCTCATGAGAGTCTTTCTAAGAGTTCATAATACACAAAGAACAGCTGAGAGGTTTTCTTTTTCCTTTTTTTTATTAATAGAGAGGAATCACTGTACCATTACAATGGATACATTGCTTTGCAGCTGGTGTTTCTTGATTGCATTTAGTGGATGCTATCAAAACAAAACTCCTATTTTACTGTTTATTCAGATTTTTAGTTACAGAAGGGGTAGACTTTAGCTGGCCTAAGGACTTGATTAAATGTGCTACTTGAAAATCCATTTTAATGTGCTGTGTTCTCTAGGAAGTGTGCATATACCTGTCTACATATGAGAATAACAAAATGTCATTGGATATTGTGGTAAGATACATTTTCCCAGGAAATATTGACGTATATAATGGAGACACCACCACACTGCCAGTCACTGTTGGACATAAAGCCATAGAAGCATCTACTGCAGCTCAAACTAAAGGAGGCATACTCAACATGCAAGGGGTAGAGGGATCCTTGTATTCAGATTTTTTTTTTTTTTAATGTTCCAGACAGGGAAAATGGTAAATGGATGGTTCAGTTGTTTCCTGTCCCATTCATGGAAGTTACTCTTTTGGGAATTGCCTTCTGCCTGATTTCACCTGCTGCTGCTCCTGTTTGCTTTGTACGTATTCCTTGCTGATACTGGGACCAAGTTACACTGGCTGTTGAAGTAAAGGTTAAGGTAGAAAAGTTATTTTATATTTATTCAACAATTCAGAGGAAAGACAGGGACATTTTGGAAATTTCAAAATATAATGCTGATGATTGCTTTATAAATAAAAATAAAATATATTCTGCCACCATTGATTGACTTAAAAAAAAAGAGAAGATGACAGATTTAGATGGCACAGGACTAAAGAAGTTCAATAGCTGTCTTGATTTAATTCTCCATTGCCAAATTACAATTTGTTGTGCTTTGATCAGTGTAAAGAGTAGGGAACACATTTTTTTACTTCATCCAGGCAAATAGATATAAATATAAAATCTCCAGTGTGCAGATTAATATTTGTGCACACCAGAAACTAGAGGAAGGCCTTATTAAAGTCCTAGCATGATTCTGTATGTCATATAAAGTGAGTAGAATGTGTTCTGAAAAGAGTAACTACTAAATAAACATTTAATTTATATAAAATAACAATCCTCAGTGTAGGAGTCAAAAATGGTTGAAATTCTGAAAGGAAGGAAGGAAGGAATAGAAAATAAATAGGAAGTAGGAAGAAAGAGAACAGTACAGTGAAAAAATAAATAGATAAAGTCAAAAGGAATATTTCAAGCTTCTGACTGCTTTCTTATCCTTTTATACTATTGGGCTATATCACATGGCATAAATAAGATTAAGCGGTATATTACAATTATGCAAAAATTTGTAGACAGAAATAGGGCATAACCTATAGCTGTAACTTCTATAGAACTACATCATTGTGCTCTGGATGTAAATTTAGTTAACTTTTCCTAATTTTATCTACCAAGACTAGCCATAAATATTTTTAAATTGAAGTACTTAAACTGTTTAAAAAGCTATTTTAAAATATATTGTTCTAGCAGTATCTATTCTGTGCCATTTGTACTCTATTTAATGACATATTGTAGGGTTTTAGGAGATAATAACCTGCAAAATGCAATAGTCAGTGTCCAGGAAGAAACTATTAAAGTATATCACTAATGAAAACAGAGAACAAGTTACTGAGAACTCGACTTCAGAAAAATACCTTAAGGGTAGAAGCTATTACCCACTGGTATGTAATAAGCTCCTTAGCAGATAGTGGCTTGGGGAAAAAAGGTCTCAGAATGATAGCATTGTGATAAAAATAAGTTGATGATTCCTCAAAATAAAAGAACTGCTTTCACTTTTAAAGACTAACTGGAAGGGAAGTATCTTGAGGAAAAAAAATGCACACTGACTGTTTCCAACCACCCATTTATAAAAAGAATAACTTTATTTCTCAGCCTGTAGAAGCTATATACAAAGGCCTATTGGATTAAAAATCTTAGTGGAGAAAAGGAAATAATCACCAGCTAGACTGAGGAGAGGTTTTACAACTTAAAACTCAAGGCAAAGGCTTTGTACATTTACTGAATCCTGAGGGCAGAGATGGATTATTAAATTAGAGTAATCCAGGGTGTGTGGGGGAATATATATATATATGAAATTATTTATTTATAATTTTATTATATATTCTTTGCTTTTGTGCTGTGAAATGTAATATGACTTAGGGAAGATGCATGTGACTTAAATTTGGAAGGAAAAGTAGTGGTCTGGTTAAAAAGCAGAAACAGAGAGAGGAGAGGGAGATGCAGAAAGCACGTGTGTGTGTGTGTGTGTGTGCATTTGAACACGTGTGCACACATGCACGGAATCATGGAATGGGTAAAGTTGGAAGAGACCACAGTGGATCATCTGGTCCAACCTCCCGGCTCAAGCAGGGTCACCCTAGAGCACATGGCACAGGATTGCATCCAGACGGTTCTTGAATATCTCCGGTGAGGAAGAGTCCACAACCTCTCTGAGCAATCTGTTCCAGTGCTCAGTCACCCACACAAGTAAAGAAGTTCTTCCTCATATGCAGGTGGAAATTCCTGTGCATCAGTTTCTACCCATTGCCTCTTGTCCAATTGCTTGGCACCACTGAGAAGAGCCTGGCTCCATCCTCTTGAATCCCTCCCTTCAGATACTGAGGTCCCCTCTCAGTCATCTCTTCTCGAGGCTGAACAGGCCCAACTCGCTCAACCTGTTCTCATAAGAGAGATGTTCCAGTCCCTTAATCATCATTGTTGCCCTCCACTGGACCTGCAACAGGAGCTCCATGTCTCTCTTGTACTGGGGAGCCCAGAAGTGGACACAGTACCCCAGCTGAGGCATCACCAGGACTGAGTAGAGGGACAGGGTCACCTCCCACAACCTGTTGGCAGTGCTCTTCCTAATGCAACCCAGGATGCCATTGACCCTCCAGGTCCTTCTCCACAGAGCTGTTTTCAGCAGCCCAGACACTGAAAGCACTGGTTCATGGGGTCATTCCTCCCTGGGAGAAGGACCTTGCACTTGCCTTTCTTGAATTTAAAAATAATCTGCTCTGCCCATCCCTCCCACCTGTCAAGGCACACATGCACAAATTTATTTGAAAGCTGTTACAGCTTTCCAAAACAAGTGGGTCAGCTATAATGACGTGCAGTAAGCTTTTGCTTTTATGCAAAGGAAAAGAAAAAATCCTGCTGTCTTTCCATTTTCTTTTTCTTTCCACTATCACCTGCTTAGGTAATGAAGGCTTACTCTGATCGGAAGTATGTTATACGTTCAGGGGTGTCATCACTGTAAGAACAAAGGCATAACTATAGATAAGGTGGTGGAAAATTACATAAATTGACAAGCCAGAGTGAAAACTGGCTAAGGAAATCAGGGATAGATTGTACTGGGTAAACATGGTGAGATGGAAACAATAAAGACAAGAACAACAACCCTCAAACCAAGGAGTAAGGCAACCTAGGAATCAGCAGCAAAGCATATTGCAAAGATATTGCAAACTATGAGTCAAAGAGCTAAGGAAAAATATTTTTCTAATCTCATCCAGAAAGAGATGTTTAATTATATTAGAAAACATCTTAAATAGTCTCAACAATAGTTATTTAGTAAATTATATGTATTTTATTATAGTTTTATGACAGTTAATACTGATATGTCTAAGTAGTCTGTCTTACATTTATTATTCATTATATATTCTGTATAATTCCAAAGTACAGGTTGCCAACATTTCAGGTAATGAAAACAGTATCCCGATTTTGTACACTAGGCATGGTTTCCTACGTGTAACAGATAGAGAAATGTTATAACATACGTATGTAATTCTGCCCAATGCAAGAAATACATGCAGCCATAGAACTATCCATTCACACAAAACGCTACTAATCATAACCAAATCAGACTAACTAAACTAAATTAATTTATCTTTTACAACTGTGTACGCCAGTAGGCTTGAAAGCCATACTTGTATGTTTTACTTTATCTTGGGGCACATAAAATCATAGCATTTGGCAGCATGGGATAAGGGACAGTAAATCAGCTTTTATGCTGTTGTTAAGAAACCCGTAGAGGATGGGATTCAAGCAGCAGGACATCATACCCAATAAATGGCAAATGCAATATACTAATTTAAAATGTCTGTTAGAAATAAGAGTGGCATTAAAATCTGTCACAATGTGGAAAAGGTGAAGAGGCATCCAACTGAAACCAAAAACTAGGATTAGCACTGTCAGTCTGCAAAAAACTCTCCTTGATCTTGTCTTGATTCTGACAATGGACTGGGACACTGGAATCATGTCCTGGATCTCTGTATTTTCTTCTGGTTTCATTTCAAAACAGATAGGAATCCCAGGGATGAATTTACTGGAGGAAAAGAGCTGACTTTTTTCTGTGCCAGAGGTTTCTGGGAGATCTCTTGAATGAGTATCCTGATGATGCCTTGAAATAGCTGGCATCACACTTGAAGTCTTCCTGCTGTATCTTCTGTGGTGCTTTCTGCCAAAGGCACAGCTCCATCTGGAGTGCCCAGAGGACCGCACCTGTGTGCTAGTGCTCTTAGAGGGATGAAGAGCTAGGTTTATCATCTCCTTTTCTTCAAACTTGTTTTCCTTGTTTGACAGTCTAGAGCCTATGCTCCTGCAGACGCTGGTGTGACTAGCAGTTAAACACGCCAGCGGCAGTATGTACTGCATGAACAGTAAGGCTATTGTAAAGGCAATTCTGTAGGAATCAGAAGGCCATGACTCAATACACAAGAGTCTGTTCTCCAGTGCCTCTAAATTCAGAGTTTTGCTGAGGTCCACAATTTTGTGGAAAACTGGTAGAGGGGAGCAAATTGTGAAGCCAAAGGCCCAAATGGTCACTATTAAGAAATAGCCTTGTCTTGCTGTTAGATTGCTAGAAAGGGGATATTTTATCATACGGTACCTGACTGCAGCAATAGATATTAACATCAAAGTTGAAACCAGGACTGATGTGCATTGGAGGAAGGGCATTACATGGCACATGACAGTGCCAAACATCCACTGGTCAAGCAGGATGGATGTCAGTGTGAAAGGTGAACAGAACAGCACAACCAAGATGTCAGAAAAGGCCAAGTTACCTATGAGAATGTTTATTATTGTCTTCTGCTTGCATTTCAGTAGGGCCATTAGTATAAGCAGATTTCCCATAAAGCCAGCCAGACTTATAAGTGTGTACAGCCCAATAAGAAAGTACTGTATGTCATCAACACTACTCTTATAGTCTTCCCAGGCAGAAAAATTCTTTGTAGTAGCAGAGGAGTTCCTGGTAGGTGTCCTGTTGTTACGGTCTTTTAATCCTAAATCCATTTTACAGTCCTGCTTAGAACGAGAAAGGCATTAATTAGCATCTGAAGGAACAATGATATTGCTGTTAATCAGAATGTAAAGGAACATAAATTTACCGAGTATCGCCTCAATGTAAATAAATTACTAGTCATGTTAGTCTACTGTGAGGCAGATCCTGTATAACTTCAGGTCAACATGAATTAGTTACGTAGGTTTTATCATGTGGTGTTCAGCACGCCTTGGCCTCCTACCTGGCTGCTCACATGGGAGAATGGCAATTTAAGGTTCTGCATTATGATGCTGGCTTTTAACTGTGCTTTGCTATAGACTATATTGTCAGACTTTCCATGAGGGAACAGTTAGCTACAAAAGCAATTCATCTTGAGTTGGTGAGATTACTCATGTGCATAACAACCCATCAATATGGGTAAGGAAATGACAGTTACCATCTGGGCACATGCCTAATCATTGTATCACAGCAAATTATATTGAAGGCACCTGAAAATACATATGCTAACAACTGCACTAGCATTTCTTACCATGCTAGTAGAGAACTGACACAAAATAAGTGAGAGCTTTCAAAAATGATCAGGAAATCCACTGCCAATCATCCAAGATGGAATTCCTAATGTGGTGTGTATAGAAACCATTTTCTATTAAGCGTTGAACATATTTTAACTGGTGCTCAAGCAGAAAGGAAAACTGCCTACAAAACATCTAAAGTAGCTGGATGTAATACAAAGAGGACAGTGTTAATTGGAAGCAAACCCCATACAGCCATTTGAAAATTCAGTGAACTGCTACTTATTCAGTACAGAAACCTCTAACTTTAAAACCTAACTCAGTACAAAGTTACTCTGCCTACAGCATCTTCATGGATTAGTCTTCATTTTAGAACAAACAGAAAGACAAGAGAATTAAGTTCAAGCTTCAGTTTACCTTAAACACCTGCATGTACTAAAGTTTCAAAGTTCTCCAGAGTGCCAGTGCCCCGTACAAAATTGCTTAATGTTTAGAAATCTTACATAAGAGAAAACAGGAATATCTAAACAATACTAAAGCATATATAAATTGAGTAGAAGGCTAAATTTTTTCACCTAAAGAAGGCAGGGCTCTTCAAGGCTCCTTCATGAGCTGTATGGTGCTGGCTTCTTCAAAGTGCAATAATATTACTCAGCTTCCTGTACACATGCAGATGTGTTCCTTCCTTCACATCACACGTGTTCCTAGTGTCATGTGCCAAAGGGAAGCTGAAACCTTAAAAAACCCTCGGAATATTCACTGACAGTGTGTTGTGATGTTGTGATGGGAAGGTTCCTCATGTAAAAGTAGGAATACTTTAAAAAAAAAAAAAAGTAAGATCTTGAAAGTAATGTGTTGGAAAGAGGTGAAAAGAAGTCAGCCTTGCCAACTTCTCTCAATCTTAAAGTGCTTTAAAATAGCTAAAATAGAAGTAAGAACTGGATATGTGAATTTAGATAACCTAAATTTTATAATTGTATGCATACAAGCAGAGCAGCATTAATGCATATTATTTCTGTTCAATTTTTCCCAGTCTTTAATGAAATGGTGGCAAACCATTTAGTAGACAAACAGTGCTGAGACTACCCTTGCCTCTAGAACAACTTTAAAGAAGTAGACTAGAGTTTTGTAAGTGATCTAATCTCTCTATGTCTATGTTGATATTATCAGAAATTTCAAGTTTGGTGGGCTTCTCTTTATACAAATATTAACTAATGAAGTAAATAATTGTCTACTTATTTTTTCTGAGCTAATTTCTCTGAGTTGCTACTAACCAACCAAAACCAGTATGATCTGCATACCACAATGACTTCCAAAATCTGCTGAAATTTCTTTCTTTTCCCTAAGTATGACTCCACATAACTTTTGTCTGAGGAACCCCCCGCAGAGCTTTGCCCTGCATAAGATACATTTCCGTACCTCAGGCTTATGGCATTATGTCCCTGTTATATCACACTTGTATCATTTTTTTCCTCTTTCTTCAGCATGGAGGAATGGTGGATTTTGCTGACTGATGCTTTTGCAGATTTCAGTGTGTGCAGGCCATCTGTAATCTGCACACTCTCTTTTGATTGATGAAAGCCATTTCAACTCTATGTTGCATTTCAATATGAAATATTACCTGCCTAATATTTTCAGGGTGAACATTCTATTATCTTTGCTCCACCACACTACACACTTAGAAAAGAAGTGTGTAGGAAAAAACATAGCATTACTGAAGAGTTAATAAAGAAAAGCCATTAGTGTTATTCTGGGCAATTTTGTTTTTGCCTGGACACCTTCCCTTTCCAGTTTATATCTTGCAAAAATTAAAAGAGCTTTACTAATGGAACATCCCATTGCCTGATAGCAGGTTTGAACCATATCAAGAATTATCTGAGAAAGGGAAATGAAACATTATTCAAGAGCTGGATCTCTTCAAATCTTGGTTACTAATCAACTGAGAGAAAGAAGAGAGAAGGAAATCCATTACCATCTTAAGATTCAAAAAAACCCTCAAAAATTCTTACAATGCTCTCAAAGTGGTGATGACTCTGAATAAATTAGCTTTTCATTTATTTTTTGTGCCTCCGTAAGTAACTCTGTGCTAACAGCAATCATTCTGCGTAGTCTTCTATTTTATCTGATACTAGGTTGAAGGATGAACCTGTAAAAGAAGAAACAAACTGGAGTTACTGTTTCTCTTACAGAAACCCAGAGATTAGGGTTGCTTTTAGTGTATCTACAGGTATTTTCAGTAGCAGTTTAATTCCCACACATCATCACATCTGAAGGTCATACCAAGCAGTAAAGACACACACCACTGTTTAAGTTATAATAGCAGCTACGTATGTGTGAGAGTTTTGTTGATCCACATACAACTGCAACTCCCTCTCTAGACTTTTTGGTGATATTTGCTGTCATTGAAAAGGTTCGTAGGCCATAGGTTCATCAGTGAATGGAGAAAAAGCAGGCATTCCTACTGGTAGAAAAGGCTCTCTATGTAGTTAGTCCATTCCATTTTAATTATGTGTTATGGTTTGTAGAGAAATCTTTATCTTTTCATTAAGTTTTGCTTCATTTTAATCAACAGATTCTATGAAGAGAATTGAAACAAATCTAATGGTGTCACTGTTATGTCCTTCTACCACTTTCAGGTTTGGGTGACTAAAAGTGAAAAGGAAGAGACTTTCAAGTCAGATGCACCATAATTATTTTATGTTCTAGAAATTTATGTTCTATACAGATAATGCTAAGACTAGGGCCAGAGAACAAAATTTAAGTGTTGTTATACCATAACATATTCATTAAACGAATGCTTATAGAGTTCTTCTTGAAGATTTAACTGAAAGATTGTTGCCAGGTTCTGTAGATTTCTACACCTCCACATGGAGCTCTTGCAGTATGGCTTTAGCAGAACTGCTTATTATGTTTTTAATAGAATTCTTTAAAAGCAAAAAGTGAATATGCTGGTTTTGCTGAAGTAGACATATTTTATTGAGACACATCAACATGGAAGAAGCTTAGTAGCCATGCCTCTGAAGTCCAGCACGGGCTCTCCAGCTCCATCGCTTCTGAGCTATGGCTGCCTTCTGCCTGGGGTGAGAGATGAGAAGGTGCCATCTTCCCTATCACATGCCCTCATTTCCATGAGGAAGGAGCACTGGAAGAAGCCAAAACATGATCTCTTAAGGCTCTAGCTGGACACTTGGCGCACCGCAGGAGTCTGTAGTACACTGAAGCCCCTTCTGCACCATCACCCTCTAATCACAGTTTCAGAGTGGCAGAAAGACAGAGGGGAAGGAATAACACTGTAATCTGCTGGTTTCAGCAGAGAACTACTGTCCTGACAAAATTTGCTTTGCAAAATGCCCAAAGATGACTTTATTTTCATTTTGGATGTGTAAAATGAAAGCAGACTTTTTGCTCCCAAATTTCAAAAGACACCAAGTGGATCTCTTGTCTCTGAGCATTCTCTCCTGATCAGAAGAAACCAGTTGCTCTCAGCTTGAGTTCCACTGGTAGTAAAGGTGTAAACAGAAGTGTTCCTCCTGTATAATTGATCTCCAGTTCCCAAACTCATTAGCATGCCACTAATTTCACAGGGCTATGTGCACTTACTGGCATTTATCTTCCTGCTTTGTTTTAACAGCTGCCTCTATTTGGAGAGATTCTCTCACTCTCCCTCTTGCTGGTTGGTCAATCCCAGTGCAGCACATGGCTGTAGCTTTTAGGGAAATGGAGATTCATGAAAATGTGGGAAATAGAATTAAATAATATAGTCTCTCTTCAAAACCTTCTCCTCATATTTGAAGTATATTTCTAAACTGAATGCATCACAGTACCAGAGTGCTCTTGCACCTGTCTTCAAGCTCAAATTTAGTCAGTCTGAAGGTACCTGATGGAGATTTTCAGCTGTCAGCTCCAAAGGTTGGATCCCTTTCATCTCCTACATCAATCAGTCAAGCAAATGAGGTTCCCTTTTTGTGATCCTGGTCTGTGTACATTCCCAACTGTGCCCAGCTACACCTGTATGAGCTCACACCCTGTGAGCTTTACGTGGGTTTGCATAGGTCTTCTTTAGTTTCAATGGAATGCTTGAGACAGAAGGCTAGGCTGCATAAGGCAGGAGAGACTTCAGTTTCGTGACAGGGTCCAAGGTGGATTTGAATATTTACTGTAAGACTCAAATCAATGCAGTTAACATTTAAGAGTACAGTAAAATGTATTTTATAACAGATGGTGTACCATGATCTTGAAAAATTTCAAATAACAGCTCCTTAAATCACACTAATTTATGGTATACCTCGGTGTGACTCTCAGATTACTGTGATTCTTATTTTCACCAAAAGCATGCTTCAGTTGCAGTTGATCTAGGGCCTGAGATTGACAGGGAGAAATGAAACCATTATTTAGGTGTAGCTAAAGACGTACCACATAACCCAAAATATGCTAATTTGTTTAACATGTTGTAATTAATATCATTATTTCACTTAAAGCTATCACTTAAAATACTAAATTGATAAATGACAATTTAGGAGAGTTAATAGGCTGGCTACTTCTCTTTCTCTAAATATTTAAAGGGAAATTTTCAAGAACACAAAAGTTAGACAGGCAACCATCATCCTCTGAAAGCAATTGTTTTTTCAGGAAATGTTCCTTCTATTAGATGAGGTACTTACATTAAGGTTTATTCATAGATAAGAGCTTATATCCTACAATATTAATACCTATTAACTTAACTCTGACTGGCTGGTCCTTGTGTAATCTAGTCAGTTCCATGCTTGTAACAGGACAATTAATCTTTATAGCTCTGTACGATTTACAGTCTTAGGGAGGAAGCAAAACGTGAAAATTACCTAGGAAATACAACCTTTCTGCCTCCATAACACTGGAGTTGTATCAAGACTGCATAGAAAAAGTCAGAGAAGGTCTTTAAACTTCTACACAGCTCTAAATAGTTAATAAGACAGGCTCTTACTGCCCGACTACTGAAGCTTAAGGAGAGCACTGAGCTGTGTTGTTACAACTTGAGAAATTATGCCCTCACATCATTAAAGACTGAGATAAATTGGAGACAAAATTTAAAACCACTCAAGTGTTGTATTCACTTCACACGCTAAAGATGAAAAGCTGCAGCTTGCAATGCTATTCGTTACATGCAACAGCAAAAACTAGCCTGAGTACCTGTGAGAATTCAAAAGACTGAAATTACTTTAAAGTCCAGAAAAACGGATTTCTGTGCATGTTAACGGTATGCCTCTTTCTGTGCCTGACTAAAAGAACTGCAACATTATCCGGGAAAACAAGAACACAACTGTCTGAAATATGCCAAAGCCAACTAATAAGAATATATCTCCAGCTCCAAGTAAACGTTATGGAACATAGCGGGCCATTTGTTGGTCAGAACAGAAAACTTGAACGGCTACATTTTCTGCGAGGGAGCACGGCAGCTCCCGGCTCTCAGAGGAAAAAGCACTAAACCGGGGACGACGGCTATTTTTTCCCTCGCACACCTCGCCCGGGATCCGCTTTGCCCTGATCGCCCTCACCGCCCCGCGTCCAGAACCGCGCACCTCGCTTAGCCCGGAGCCCCGCGCTCCCCGCGACCGCCGCGCTCCCCCCTCGCTGAGCCCCCTCCGTCCAAGCGAAACCCCCCTATCCCACGCAGCTGCTGTCAGGGCGCTGCCCCGCCTAAACTTGCGCCAGCCCAGCCCAGCCCAGCCCAGCCCTCCGCGGCTCCGCGCCCGCCCCGCGTTACCTGCGCGCTGTCCCGCTGC
>VZRE01008835.1:302175-333922 GCA_013396775.1 Cephalopterus ornatus
CGCTGCTGCAATCGCCGCCCGCCCGGCGGGGCCGGGGCCGGGGCCGAGGCCGGGGCTGAGGCTGGAGCCGCCGCGCTGGCGCATTTCGGAAGGCTGCTCCAGGCGGCCCTGGAGCCCGGTATTCCAGCGCTGCACGGTGTGACAATTAGAGTTTCCATGGAAATGCAGTGAGTCGGTAAATAAACCCCGCGCTCTCCGGTGCTTACGGGATGCCCTCAATGTCTCACCCGGCGCTCAGGACATGGCATTTTGCAAAGGTGAAACGCGCTGCGAGTCGCGGGGAAGCGGGAGCACAGACAGGCAATCACAGAGCGGTGACCTGAGCTCCCCTCGCTTCGGCTGAAGAGGAGCTCCGCAGGTGTTCATCTGTGAACACCTTTTAATATTTATTTTAGAACAGGTGGGAGGCGATGGATTTCCCCCCAACAGTTTTCCTTTCTGAGCTGAGTAACTCGGTTCTTACAGAAGAAAATATCTGAAGGGTGGTTTTAATTTTATCTGAAAAATCAGTGGGAAAGCAGAGCATTTTCTTAAGTGAGCAATATTTTAAAGCATAAAAATTTTCAGGTGTGTCATAGCACAAAGCATGAAAAGACAAATTCTGCTGTGCTCACCAGCTGTTATCTTCTAGCACAAGAAGAGTCATTGATCATAGCCCTATTACAGAGCTACTGGAGAACTGAATGACATGCAGGTCTGTGGGAGCACAAGTGGCAGAATCTGACACAAAAAAGTAATGACTTTCCCATTTGCCAAGGCACTACTTCGACAGTTGATATTAACACAGCACTGCAGAAAAGCTGTCAGTGTAATTAACCTGTGAGAGACTGTACCACACAAAAGCAAATCAGCCAGATCAATCATATTGTAGAATAACCTTTGAAAAGTCCAGTTAGGTTCCTTATTTAACTTGGGTTAGAAAATACTCATTGAGTGATCAAGGAACAAATAACCTTAATCTTCAGCAGATGAGCTCGGGATGGCAAGGAATATTTCATCCTGTCTTCTTTCACCAGCTTCTGCATTATCCACCACCCACTTCTGGTGAATCACTGCATGTACAAGTGGAGCACAGGGAGCTGACAGTGGAAGTGACGTGCCAATCCATCTCATCATTTTAAGACAGCTTTCCCGTTAGTCACAATGGAGAACGGAATTAATCCTTTTTAGGCCTGAGCAGCTGTTCTTAGCATTTTTGACCATCTTCCCACCTAGCACTGATGGTTTTAAAGCCTTTCACACAAATACTTGACCTGAAGATAGAAATCCACTCTGGTTCTAACATGTGATGGAGATGATTAAGACTGTCTCCCAGGGTACCCACTTACCTGGATGTCCCTTGTTCCAGCAGAGCTTCCCACATTTCTGGCTTCACTGCTTGAAGTGGAAGCTGCCTCCTGGAAACAATGACTTTTTAGAGACACTGTATCTTTCTATGAAAACTTTTGCGTATGGCAGACTGACATTGTCTTTAGAAAGAAATCCACATTTGCTAGTAGAGCTCACAGAAGGGAAATTAAGGTTTCTTACATTGCACAATTGTGATTTATGTGGGATACCATTGTACCTTCATAAGGGTACAAACAGTTTACCTTCATGTTAGGCCATTTCTAAGATGGGAGTTCACCTAGTACAGTTTCCCAAGCAGCCTCCAGAAATTATGTGCTTCTTAGCAGGAGCAGTCAGTAACCTGAGTATTCCTCCCTCAAAGCAATTTTCTCTAAGAATTAAATATCATACTTGTTTTGTTGGTTGTCTTATTTCAGGAGGGTTCCTCAACCAGTAATGTATTGGCAGGTGTGGGCTTGTTTGTTTTTTTTCCTCACAAACCGGTAAACCACACCAGGTTTCTCTCAGCTGTATTTGGACAATTCATCCCTGATACTTCACATCAGAGGCTATTACTATTCAGACCATTATAATTTTTTCCTTTTCACTGTTTGTGTACCTGTCTTTTGCCAGTAATACTACTGAATAATAAAATCAGTAATCTAGAAATAGGAAAGGTCTAGAGTTATCAAATATCAGAAGTGACAGCAGATCATAGTACAAGTTCCCTAGAAACCAGCCTCCATGGGGTTTTTGAAACCACAGAGGAGTCCTTGAGGAAGTAAGAGACAGTGATGATAAAAGATACCTGTTCTGGAGGAGTTGGGGAAGAACATTGGTGCATCAGAGAGAAAAGATTGAGATTCCTGAGTCAGAAGAACAAAACAGAAAATATAGCAGAGAACTCTGCGGTTATATGAATACAAATTAATTTTGGCACATTTCTTACCATATTCCCATATGTGTCTTTCTTTTGGGAGTATCATTCTAATATCTTAGAAAATTTATTTAGCCTCTAAAGGTTAACCGTGAAAGACATGAAGACTCAAAGCTCCAGTGGAAGTCGATGAGAAAACCAAGAGTCTAAGCCACCTAACATCCAATTCCACATCATGAAATTGATTGTCCTAAGTCAAAATTTGTCATCAGTCAAAGTCTAATGTTACTGTAAAGTCTGATACCAATGGAACACCTATCCATGGGGCAAGACAGTGTAAATGGTAAGACATAGCTACTACAGAATTTGAGAGATTTTTATGAGTTACATAAAAAGCATTTCTGTTGGTCAAAATTTTTCACCCAACTCTTCATACCCAGCAAAAATACTATTAAAATATTATTCAAAATGCCACTAATCTCTGGCTTCTGTATAGTCTGTCCCTTCCACAGATTCTTACCTTGCATAAAGCAGCAAACCCTGGACTACTGAAGAGGTGGCAATGGTTGAGCTGTCTTTGTGATGAAAGGCAGAACATCTGATGGTTAGCTAGTAAAACACTTCCAATGATGAGCCTATAATTAGTCATTTTTGTTGCATCACATGTGTATCATCACATTTTTTGGCTTGTATTAACACATTGACCCATCTGGATGATCATGCTGAACCACGGGAGCTGTTTCTGCTTCATCTGAAGCCAGATGAGAGCTTGTGTATGAGCGTACCTAAGTTTGAATCCTTAATGGACAGCACAGCATGGGCACAGCACAAAACATGACTTAGTATTTTAGCCAGATGAACATAATTTAGGTTGTATCTCAAGCAGCCTTTAAGTAACATTTCATGTGATCAGGATGGATTTACACTAGTTATTGTGTATGGCTGTTCTGTTGAAAATGGAACTGCAGCAGCAAGACTGTCAGTAGAGATTGACCACATAACCTTTCATGAAGCTTATTTGGGTTTGTGACATTGGCAGTCAAATAAAGTGTTGTTATGTTTGGTGTCAGATGCAGTTGTGTCAGAATAAACATGCTCTTATCCAAACAGAGAATTTGCTGCTATTCAAATCATACTCAACAGTGAAAGGTCTATTTAGTCTACTGATGACAGGCTTTTGCCCCAAGGAGCATGAGTTCCCTTGTCTTTGAGTAATGTGAAATGCAAATATTTCAATGGCACTGATGTTCAGAACTAGAAAATGAAAACAATAAAAAATAAGATTAAAAACCCTTCAGAGAGTGTTTCCATTCATTTCCATAGTGGTGACTTCAGTTTGTTTTACAGAATAGAAAGTACAAATGATTCTCCTAGTGTTCGTCTACTTGGTGTTTTGTAAGTTTTACAGAAGGATTGCATTGCCTGAGCACATGACAATACATTGCAATGAAAGTGACAGCCTCATTTTACGACATCTTTTCCATTTTTTAGAGTTGCAGCGAGAAAGAATTTTAATGGATTGTTGTCTTGGTATATTTTTTCTACATGTTTCTTAAAACCTCTTGTTCTCTTCTCAGTACTTTTACTTGAAAGCAATTCTGTATTCTTTTACTCAGGTTGTTCTGTTTCCTTAGTTGAAATACTTGTGTTCTGTTCATTGCACATTTTGCAATGTCATGCCTTCACACAAATAAACATATGCACACAAACAAACACAGTCTTCCAGTCCAGGGTGCCTTTGATGTGCTGAAGAATTCCTTCCCTGAAAGAGGATAATCTTTAACGCAATGGTTATCTTACAACTCCAGTGTTCTCGTGTCCTGACAGTCATCACCACTAAAATTAAAGTTACTGAGAAATCATTTGACATCTTTGTGAGCTTGGAGCTCCAACTGGAGACTCTCAGCTTGGTGTTGAGACTGAAGATGCACAGAATAGCCAAGGCCTGCTAATGCCTGATTTTCTTACAGAGCATACCTGATGCTACAGGACATTTGCTGCACAACATGTATTTTATATAGCTATAATAGAGAGTTTGAAGAGTCTGTCTCTGTTAGAGTGATTATTTTTTAGTGTGTTTAGTGTACGTGAAGTACTTCAGAGAAGACTGATACAGCTTCAACGGATTCAGTCATCTGAGGTGGGTACACAATAGTATGGCAAAGCAGAAAGCTTGTAGTAAGACTTGGGTTATAGCATGTGTGCAGACATATGTATGTACACTCATAAGTGTAGCACATGTGTTTGAAAGACTCAGTGACTGAGGCAGCCCTTTCCATTGCTCCACTGCACTTGTTCAAAGCCTGACCTTGTATCTGTCTGCAGTGTGAATAACTGTGAATATTTGTTGCCATCGCTGTGAGTTCAGGTCACTGAGTCGCATGTAGGCTCCATTATAGGTCTATTATAGGTAATTATTATATTTACATAGTATGACAGAGGTATTGTGAGATTTGTTTTGCCTGTGTTTATGCGATGATTGAAATTCTTGTGTATATTAACCATTAAAAAATGAAGTATTATGAATCACTTCATTTACTGCTGAAATGGAGATCCTCATCATTAATGATAAAATGGACAAGAAAGAAGATCTTACCTATCTGAAAATTCAGAAATTTCTGTGGCAGAAACAGTGGCATTTCACTAGGGGAGTAAATGAATGCCTCTGTGGTACACTAATCTATTTAAAATAGAGTAGAATGGTGAGAAACAAAGGAAAAATGCACAACTTCCTACACCTGTCTTCCCAGGCTCAACATCACTCTTTCATCCCAACTATTCTATATTCCTACCTCCCTGAGTTATGCAGGGGCACAGGGAATGGGAGTTCTGGTCAGTTCATCACACGTCTCTGCCGCTCCTTCCACCTCATGATGTTCCCCTGCTCCAGCATGGAGTCCTTCCGCCGGGATACAGTTCTTCAATAGCTACTCCAGCATGGGTCCTTTCCATGGGGTACACTCCCTCAGGCACAGACTGCTCTGGTGTGGATTCCCCACGAGGTCACGATTCCTGCCATCAAATCTGATCGCATGTGGACTCCTCTCCATGGACCACAGCATGGCTCCACCATGGACCTGCATGGGCTGCAGGGAAACAACTTGTGTCCTCATGGTTCTCACCACAGGTTGCAGGGGAATCTCTGCTCTGACCAGGAGTGGGTCCATTTTGGAGTCAGCTGAAAATGGTTCTTTTTTTGAAGTGAGTTACAGAATATTCTGAGTTGGAAGGCACCCACAAGGATCATTGAATCCAACTCTTTAATGAATGGCCTCTACAGGGATCAAACCCATTCTGTTCAGCATGGGGACAGCTCCTGGTGTCTTCTCACAGAAGCCATCCCTAAAGCTCCTCAGCTTGTTATGTAAACCCAAGCCTCTTATTCTGAACAGGTCCTAAAAATGTATCTCTGCACTGGATACCTGTTGGCAGAGTACCACAATTCTGTATCACAGAATTCCTGTTTTAATTTTTTAAATAGCCATCTTGACCATATGGGTAAGAGCATTACAGGGAAGTAGTGGAAAGGAACGTCCTGGCATAAAAAAAAAAATGCTTTTTCTCTGCCTGACAATTTATCTATTGCTCTTAAAAATCTCTGTATTGGACAATATTTTTCTATTTTTGGTAGTGTGAGTGAATCATTCCACATCCATAGCAATGAAAGGCCTCAGTTGTACGTATCCTAGAGTGTCACTGATTCAGACAGAAATATACCCTTTATGAGACCTTCAACTTGGATCCCTGCATGAGTGTACCCACCTTTGCTCTGTTCAAAGATCAGTGCTAATGACCCGTGTATGACTGAAGTTCTTGAGATGCATTATATACAGCTTGCACATACCTTATGGCTGCTGCTGTTAAAATGTCAGCAGCACCACAGGTACTGGTTTATAGCAACCTGCACTTTCCTTTCTTACATCAAGGGCTGCAGTTACAATGCAGTTGAGCTGAGCTCCTAGAAATACAGTATAAACATCAACTTCACTGCTAGGTTATGAAATCTTCCTATGAGACTCCTTCTACAAAAAATGTTACAATCATTTACTATGTGCAACTAATTTATTAGCTATAATTACCATAGTTCCTCAGTTGAGATTTATCCATGACACAACAGCGTTGCTGTATAACAGGTGTATGCCTGAAGGTGAGACTGTAAGAGCATGCAACTCTTTACACCGGAAAAATTAATCTGGAGCCTTGGAAGAGTTAGGAAACTTCTGTTTTCCAAGAAATCTAAACTCCTAATACAGCCTGCAGATTTTGTCAGGGCATTTTCAAAGTGTTACTTAAGTTTATATGGGTGACTTCTCACAGACTTCCCAACTCACTGTCTTTTATAACCATCAAAGTAGATCAGTGCAGTGCTTTTTGTGAGTGGCACAACAAGGTGTTTCAGCAACTTGAGATTTTTTATTGATCCAGTTATCTCTATTCAGATCAGAAGCTGATTGTGCTGGTTTAAAAAGCCAAACCCAAACTCTGTAACCTGCTCCTTATTCTTAAAATCTCTTCCTTGTCTGCTTTCCAACAGCTTCTATTTCCACCTTTAGTTTGGCCACAAGATGGCAATAACTTGCAGACAAAATGCTGAAACAGGCAGACCGATTTGAAACTGTCTCCCTTCCTAAGCTTTTCCTTGCGCTCTTCCCCCCACCCGCCTCTTTTGTTTCAATATTTAATTGCATTTCTTTCGGAATTACTAGGCAACCCACCCCCAGATGTGCAATTTAAAGGTGATGTGCTTGCAGTGAGATTTTTTCAGGATCTACTCAGCAGAGCACCATCATGTGATACTGGGGTAAGGTGGAGTTCGGCTTTAAGGGGGAGTCTCTAGCCGTCCTCACCAATCTTTAGGATCTCAGCTGGAGAAATACCAGGGAATGCTTCCCCTTTCCCTACTCCTTCTTCTCCATCCAGCCTCCTGAGGCAGCCTCTGAGCAGACCAAAGACGTGCAGAGCAGTTGCAAGGTGAGTTTACCCTGCGATTGCTTTCCTATTACTGTGGGTAGTTGTGTGATGGTCAGGCTGGTGTTTGCTTGCTCTTTTAGGTGCAGGTGACAAAATCCAAGGGAGGGGTAGGCTGCAGGTTGGATTTGCAAGTCGCTGGGTGAACCACTGACTTGGGCTGACAACATTTTGTACTTGCTTTGGAATAGCTGCAATAGTTTCACAGTGCATTTCCAGTCACCTCACAGCACATTATTTCACCCTTTCTGTTAGTGCTAAACTTTTGACCAGAATTCTCATGAAGAGTCACGATGGTGTGCATGGTGGGGGAGACTGTGCAATCACCCAGAGGGTTCTGCAGAGCTACGGACTTTCCCCATCCCAGGCTAGCACTCCTGGGAGTGGGGAGGGTTCTCCTTCCTGACTTGGGAGTTGATGGAGGTAGGGGACAAGGAACAGTGCAGCAGTCCAAGAGATGCAACTTCATCCCCTCTGGATGCCTGGTCCATTTTGGAGAGGGGCAGGAAAGGACTCCTTGTCACTTGCCAGCAGTGCTGTGTTTCTGAGCTGGTTTGCAGACGTGCTCTTATGTTGCACTTCTGCTATGGGGAAAGGGTGAGTTTGATATTGAATAAATAAGCAAAAGCACTGCTTGTCTAAGGGAGTAGAAAAACTAAGTCCCTGAAACCCAGGACACCCTGTTGCTAGGTGTGGTTTGGTCCCAGGTGGTGAGAGAACCTTCTCAGTTCCCTCCTTGCCTGACATGGCTCCTCTCCCACTCTGCTCCTGCCATCATCCCATCAAGTGACAGGGCTGGACTGCCCACCTTGTGCTGTACAAGTGATGGTGAAAATCATGATTAAATCCAGATGTGACTTTCAGACTATGATATAGTCATACTTAGGAATCGAGAAGCCCTGGCTCTCCACATCACCCACACACTTTCCCTTTGGGCAAAGCACCTACTTACGGCTCTGGCTGAAGTGATGCTTCCAGAGGTCCTGGGGGTGGAAATTTCTTTATTGGACCCTAAAACAGATTTGGTGGACTAGGAGATCTGACAAATTTAGTTCTCAGAGGCAGCAGGTCTGAGAGAGAATGCTCAGGTGTGTGCCTAGCTCTCTTGAAAATCAACATAGCCAAACCTCAGACAGAGATGCCTTTTGTCTGAAATCACTGCTGTTAACTTTCGCAGTAAAATGTCACACAAGCTACATTGCCTGTTGTGGTTTCATGCAGCCATGTGGTGATTATAAAGAGCCAATAGAGACAAGGTGAGCTCATGATGGCAGCAGCAGTGAGAAGGCATGGCATTGGCATGGTCATCCTTTGGCTGACCCTCAGGAGGAGCTGGAGCTGCAAGCCCATCCTTCACACACAGGCTCTGCCCTAGGGAGGAGGCAGCCCCTGCTCTGGTCCCCAGCATGTGGCTGGTTAAAAGGGTGTCTGCCACCAGTAGGAACAAAAGATAATTCTTCTCCAGAGACTTAGATGGCACAGAGATTTCTACTGAGTATCATTTAAGATCAAAAACTCACCTATTCAGGGTAACTTTCAATGAAGTACATTTTAGTGGGCAATGTTTCTACAGCTTTTGTGATAAATGCCATATGGAGACATGTTTGAAACCCACTTGTGTGAATTTTAAGTGGCATTACTTTCATTACGATAACCTAAGGTTAAGTGAGCAATAAATTTAGCTCATGGGAGTGGGCAAAGGGAAAGTTCCAGGCTCAGTGCAGAATTCAGTGCCACTAATGGTGAGTCGAAGTAAAGGTGTGTCAGTTTATTGATTCATTGTTTATTCGTTGTTTATCAATTTATTTGATTTTCTTTTTTAATTTGCCTCCTGAACACACATACTTGAGTTTCAAATTTTTAGAATCGAAGGCCTTGCAAAAGGGTGGTTATTTAAGCATGCCTATTTGTGTTGCGGGGGTAAAGAAATTTTCTTCAGTGTTTAAATTGTGCCGTCTTTTGTCTTGTTTTGTTCTTACTGTGCTGCACAGCCCTGTTAGCTGAGATTAAGTTGTTCAGAGTTCCTGATTTGCCTTTGACTCGGTGCCAGTGCTGCTGTGGGCACTCGGTCACTCAACATCAAGTGTATGCATTAGGGGAAAAAGAATGCAGCAATTTTTGGAGTCATTTTTCCACCCCTCACATTGATCAGATGGGCTTTTCCCCGCTCATGTGATGACTGGGTGTCATTTTACTTAGAGCTGTTTGAGAAATCAGACGTTTGCAGATTAAATTTATGAAAAGGAGACGTAAAGCATAAAGTGAAGGCTGCGCCGATGAAGTCTGAAATTGCTTCTCAGCTCGCTATTCCGTGTAACTTGTGCCGGCGGGAACGGGCCGGGCAGGGGTCGCGTCCCCGCTTGCAGTCCCTCGCTTCGGTCCAGCTCTGTGCCTCCTTCCCGCGGACCGCGGCCCCGCTCCCGCCGCCCTGCGCGGGGCCCCGGGGCCGGGCGTGGCCAGCCGGGCCCGGCGGTCCCGCTCCTGCGGGACCCGGGGGCGGGCGCCTTGCCCGAGGTGACCGGCCCCGCTCCTTCCCTTCTCCCCAGGTGGCGCGAGGGAGATGCGGCGCTGAGGAGCGGGCTCGGCCCGGGCTCCGCTGCGGGACCGATGGGCGCGTCCTGAACTCGGAGCGGTCTGGATGAGAGCGGCGGCGGCGAAGGGCGGCGGCGAGCTGGAAACAACATGAATACCTCGGTCCTCGCCCCACTGGGAAATATTTCCGGTCACCTGAATTTTTCGGAGACGAACTCGCAGATCTTGCAGTTTGAGGACGAGGACTGCCGTGTGCCTTTGGCCATGGTCTTCACTCTGGCCTTGGCTTATGGGACTGTGATAATTCTGGGAGTCTCTGGGAATCTGGCTTTGATTTTCATCATTTTAAAACAAAAGGAGATGCGCAATGTTACCAACATCCTCATTGTCAATCTGTCTTTTTCTGACCTCCTGGTGACCATCATGTGTCTTCCCTTTACCTTTGTGTATACTTTAATGGACCATTGGATTTTTGGGGAGGCCATGTGCAAACTGAACCCTTTCGTGCAATGTGCCTCCATAACTGTCTCAGTCTTTTCTTTAGTCCTCATTGCTATTGAGCGCCATCAGCTGATCATCAATCCCCGTGGCTGGAGGCCGAACAACAGACATGCTTACATGGGGATTGCTGCCATATGGATTTTAGCCACAGCTTCCTCTTTGCCTTTCCTGGTCTACCACGTGTTAACAGATGAGCCCTTCAGAAACATAACGTTTGATGAATATAAAGACAAATATGTGTGCTTGGACCTGTTCCCCTTGGACACTGCCAGGCTTTCTTATACTACAACGCTTTTGGTAATTCAGTACTTTGGACCGCTCTGTTTCATATTTATTTGCTACTTGAAGGTAAGATGGAATCCTCTTGCAACACAATCTTTTTGTCTGATGTTTGTTTATCCTTGCAAAGATGACAGTGCTAGGTTAATCTATTCCATGTGTTTCTCTTTGTTGAATTTCCTGCAGATATACATACGGTTGAAAAAAAGGAACAACATGATGGACAAGATGAGAGACAGTAAGTACAGATCCTCTGAAACCAAAAGGATCAACATCATGCTGATCTCAATAGTGGTCGCATTTGCAGTTTGCTGGCTGCCTCTCACCATCTTCAATATCGTGTTTGATTGGAATCATGAAATTCTGCCCGTTGCTACCTGCAGCCACAACCTGTTGTTTCTGATTTGCCACCTCACTGCCATGATTTCTACTTGTGTGAATCCCATCTTCTACGGGTTTCTCAATAAGAACTTCCAAAGGGACCTGCAGTTTTTATTTCATTTTTGTCATTTCCACTCCCGTGAGGAGGATTATGAGACTATAGCCATGTCCACCATGCACACAGATGTTTCAAAAACCTCTTTAAAGCAGGCAAGCCCAGTTACGTTTAAAAAAATAAATACTGATGATGATGAAAAAATATAAAGAAGTAATAAAAATTCCACACCAAACTGCTTGAAGTGTGATTGCAGGTGAAATGTGTCCAAGGACAAGTGCAATTACATAACAAGTACAAAATGAGTAATGCTTTTCTTCCTTTTCCAAGGAACTTTGATCTTTGTCACTTTAAAATTATATGCTGTGCATTTTTGCCCCTTTTACTGCTTTAATGTTTGCAGAAGTTGTATCTGAATTTTATTATAAGACATAGTTAGACCTGCTACTACCTATGGTTTTCATCAGCAGTCTTTTGTTGTGTTTTCTTTGTACACTTATGTGCTTTAGCAGAAAGGTTTATTTATTGAGTATATTTTTTCAAAGAAGTAGTGTTTAGGAGTGTCCATCTAAGACCATTAGAAACAATATGAACCACAGGGACACTGTCACTACAGAGGACACCCACCAAAGAATAAAATTAGGAAATTCTGTTTTGAAGAGTAGTTCCTTTCTTTTTTAATTCAGCTTTTGATTGATGTTAAAATCCTCTAAAATCAGTATAGGCATGCAAAAAAAAGGATTCTGTGAGACCTGTAGAATATGTTTAAATGGGGACGTACAGTTTTCTAATTCACAGTGGCAATTCAGGCAATAATCACTTAGTTTCAAAGAAAGGATTAAGAAAGAAATTCTGTTCTCATTTACGAGAATAAAACCCTATAGTAATTCCACAGTGCACAATGGGATAACTCTGATGTTTCACCACAGCAAATGAAAACATAAATGGGCCTTCAGTCTCAACTGATTATAGCTGGTTTTAATAACACAGGCTTTTAAATTTAAAAACCCTAAACCCCATTTTCATCTGCCATCACTGACAGGAGTTAGTGTTACTGGGATGAAATACACCATCTGTCCCTGGCCTATGAACCATGTAAATTCTCTTTGAAACCTATGTCCAGAATCTAAAGGGAGATGGGACTGCTCACTGTCTGGACAAGGTGCAATACCATCCTTGCAAGTGACAGTGAAAATCAGGTCTAGTATTAAAAAAACTAAGCTTTAGCTACCTGAGTCTTTTCATAGTAATTAGTGTTGACCTACATAAATTATGTATAGCCTCAAAATATTCTGTGTTCAGATGCAATGGCATAAACCTGGATAATCTCAGTTCTAAGCTGTGCCAGGGGAGGTTTAGGTTGAATATTAGGAAGAAAGTTTTTACAGAGGGAGTAATCAGACATTGGAATGGGCTGCCCAGGGAGGTGGTGGATTCACCATCCCTGGAGGTTTTTAAGATGAGACTGGATGTGACTCTTAGTGCCATGGTCTAGTAACCACAGCGGTGTTGGATCAAGGGTTGGACTCGGAGGTCTTTTCCAACCGAGTTGATTCTATGATTCTATGATTCTAATCTCCATGACAATGGATGGTTAAATCAAGATCTGCAAAACTTAAAAGAAAGATATGGATAAAGTTTGGGTATAACTGGTATGCTTAGCTTCCAAACTAACAGTTTCCACATTTGGTTGAAGTACGGAATTGTTTGTCAAATATATACAATAAAGCTCTGTGTGTTACTGCTTAAAATATATATCCTGTAATTACACAAAATATTCATGACTAGATCCCCAGTTGAGGGAAACCCACATAACTGGACTGCTGCAAATGAAATTACAACAATATTAGCCAGCTGAGGTTCTGTGTCATACGGTGTACTTCGCTGTATAATCAAGATCTTTTTGAATAATCAGCTTTTTAAAATACAATATAGACCCTACTTTCTTTCAGGAAGGTAATTTAAAATCATTATGGCAGACAAGAGGGTCTTTAAAATTGATATAAATGTAAATGCAGCATGAATGGAAATCTGACCTGATACATTTCTGAGCAAAAAAATCTCAGGGTGTTATGGTGAATTTAATGTGTTCTAAATTTAACATAGATAAATACCTAAGAAATTAAAATTATTTGGGTTGCCAGAATTTAAAAGTAAAAAACTGTGCCTTGTGCTGTCTTATAAATAGTGTAGAATATTAAAGTAGCAATGTGTTCTTGTGCATTATTATTCCATGTATTTCTCTACTGGAAGATAATTTAATTTAAAAGGTTTCTGTGCTTGAGAACAGAGACAGAATGTAGAAAATTAATTATAAGACAGAAGTTTCTTTCAGAGCTTTGGCCTTTTGTATTTTATGAGATTTCCTTTTTCTTTGTAGTTCTCTGTGGTATGTGTTGCTACTAATTTGACAGGGGTCTGCCAAAATTATTTCCCTCTCACTTTGCAACAATTTTCAGCTTCTAAAGGATGTGTAGTTTCACAATGAGATACAATGTAGAAAAACGGACTTTTTTATATATATTAAGAATGTCACAGTGGATTTTTCCCATTAAAAAAAGAGTCACTATGAATTTGTGAATTTTACATGCGTTTTTGCTTTTTTTTTCTTTTTTTTTTTAAAGCTCTTTCCTTCAATGTAGTGGAAGAAGAAAATTCAATTATTTGAGAAACTTTCCATTTAGTTTACTGGAAATTTTTGATCAGGCTGAATTAGGTGTTTATACAGAGTAGGTGTCAGAGGAAATTTAGAGGAGCCTGCCGGTGCTTAGGGACCTAAAACAGGTCTGTGCTGAGATTTGGAGGTCTTCAGTGGGATGGCAACATATTTCTTCCTATGTCATGGTTTCTCCTGACTGAAGTACGCTCTCAAATCCTGCAGCCCATCTGATACTGTCTCATACTGTCTCCTGAGAATGTGTCAGGTGTTTTTTGCCTCCTAACACCTGATAAACAAGGTGAACTGTAAGTAGGAAGATTCCTTCTGCTCATCTTTGTTAAGCTCAGGAGCCATTTTTCCTCTGCACTGCTGTCCTAGAATCAGGCTTCTTATATGTTTCCTCACTTCCCTGCAAGAAACCTTTCTGAGCCTCTGCTAAGGATGCAGGCTAGTGCAGCGTTATACAAATAGCACAGCGTGCTCTGCCTCAAACAACAGTGTAAAGGAACACAGTGTAAAGAGTGTCCAGCAGGAAAATGCATTCAGAGAATTTCAGAGGCAAAATCATCGCTCTTCTGAAGAATTTGTTATGAGGACAGAGATAAAAGTAGTCTCTCTGAGGTGCTGACCTGACATCCGAAGGGCATAGATCGTATCTACTGAGAGCGGTATTTTTTGTCCTTGTATTCGTGACTTGATGCTGGAGTTCTCAAGAGCTGCTGGAGACAACAACCTCCCAACAACCAGCTACAATATTAATCCTCTTTTTTACTTTCAGTGCTCCATCATGGCTTCTCATCCTCTATATGCTAAATTTCTTTACAGGGTAAGCTGCCAAGTTTCATGTTTCACTATAATTTTTCAGTCATTCTGGTTTGATATTTATTTCTCCTATGTGCTGTTTTGTCAAACATCCCACACTTCAGCACATGGTGATTCCTGTCTCAAAAGCCTGAAGATCCCTTTTAGTCTTCCAGACTGATAGAGAAGTTTTACTGACAGAAAAGCAGAACAGTGAGTGATCTATAATGTATCTTATTATTTATGTGTCATACATTTCATGTCAAATCTACAGACTTAAATGACAAATGGAACTATTTAATAAACATTATTATCTGCTTCATTTATCAGTTATTTTAGCATCTGAAACTTCAGTTTTATTGGCCACAGACATTTAAAGTTTCTGCATAATCTAAATAAACCATCATATTTGTATGTCATGTTAATAAATACTTCTGTATTCCCATATTGGTTTTTTTTCAACAGATCTCTTGATTGTGTCATTATCACTACGTGTGGTAATTCTCAACTTTCACATCAACATTAAAAAAAAAGGATAATAATAAAGGAAGCAATTAATTGGCAATAATACCTGCCTTTGGTAGGCCAGGAAAGAACTGGATATTAAAAAAAAAAATCTATATGTATATAATCAACCCTGTTTTTATCACCACATAAAGAAATCAGATTTAAACCAGGAAACGGAATCAACATGACAGGACCCCTCCAGATCCCTTGAGCTGATGCTGACTGTATCTCATCACTGATGAAGGCGTGAAGGGTAAGGGTTCATACATTCTGACTCTGTGGTCTTGCACTACAGTACCAGCTATGATGAATGGATCCTAAAGGCAAAATGATACTGATTCATATTCAGACTGTAAATCAGCATATGTTTAAATCCAGGCCTGTATCTCAAGTTCTCATTCTAACCCCAGGAAAGTGTTCTCAGATCAGTGAAACTGGAAAATTTGCTTAAAGTCAACCATTTGCCAAGGCACTCTACTGAATAAAGGTGCACTGCTGGCTGGCAGCTCACACTGTTTCCTAAAAATCAGATTTTGGATATTAGCTTATTATAGATATAAATTAATGGCATATAGTTGTTTGGCTTTTTTTTTATGGATTGTTCTATGGATTTTTTTTCTGGGGTACAATGCCTGATAATGGTTCATTTTAAAGCTTTCCTTCCTATTTCTTTCTGTCAAAGAATTTACTGAAGTACTTCATAGAGAATGAAGACAATAAGGAAACTTTTTTCTTTTATTCTTATTTTTAAAGTATACATAACAGTAGGAAACAAGAGCTTAAATAACATCTCTTGTCTGCAACATTCACTCAGCTGAGTGGAAAGGGGGGAGAAATAACAATTATAATGAAATGATAAATTTTGTTGACAGTCATTTCTCAATTGAAGGATATGTACAATTCCAAAATCTATCATGCTGCCTTTATTCCGGTGTTCTTTACTATGTGGTATCTGCTTCCCTGAGTCATTACTAATTAGTCAAGTCATTACTAAAGTTGATATGAAAGAAAATTCTTTTCTTCTATCCAGGTTTTACAGAATTTTCAGTGTTTGAGTATTACTTGTAAGAGGAAAACATGTGACCAGCTTTAGTCCCTAACACTTTAATGAACCTATGATCAGAAATTACTTTTATTCAGTATTTCTTCCCATCAAAATACTATTAATGGCTAACTTGAAGTTGATATTTCAGATATTGGGGAGTGCATTCACAAAGACTGACTTCAGCTGAAGGATGGCAGCTTTTCTGGTCTCCTCCAGAGGCATCCAGAGGGCATTCACACCTACACTACTCTGGGTGCTATGCATCTACCAAAATGGCTTTCTCTCCATTATCAATATAGGCTGCTAAGGGACAGCCAGCTTCCAGGGCCAGCACTAGGCTGCTTCCCTTTGTCCACCTTCCATGATGCTTCTGCTCTTGCTTCATATTTCATCCTCTTGATAGCTGCTTTCTGAGGAAGCTGTAGGAATTTGTGGTCTGATTTTGTGAGTGCCTGAATATATGGTAAAAATCAACTCTATTCAGGGCAGTGCTTTAAATAGTTTCTTTCATTAAAATTATCTTCCGGCAAGTTTCTGGTAGGCAAGTTTCTCAAAATTTAGAAGTACATAATCTACAAAGCTTACGTAGGACATATGTTCATACAGAACATCCAGCTCATTGCAGCTAAACTGACAGCACACGCAGTCTTGTGTTTTCCAAATAGATGAGTTGATGATCTGCTTATTTGACATAGGTCAGGGTTAGGTGCAGGAAATTTACACCAGATGCAAATGTGTTTGAGACTGATGCAGAGGAGAGGCTCTGCATGGTAAATTAACATGCCACAAATTCTGCAACATTGCAGATATACAGGGAAATGGATAGTTTGGAAAAGAGACAAAAAGCAGAAGATCTAGATGAAGCTTTGATGCCTTCTGGCAAATATAAACAAAAAGACTTGAAGGGAGACTCAGACATTATTTAATTTGAGGGCAAACAGACTGAGAGGTAAATGCTTTTTTGAGCAAAGTGGTGGTCAAAAAAGTATGTATGTTAAACAGGTTCTCTGCTCCCATTTCCTGAAAAAGGATATAAAATTATAAATTACTCTGAAAATGTAGGTTTTTAAAATTCTTCACCTTGGATTAATCTAGATCTCTTTTTAAGACAAAGAAAACAAAATTTTTTTGGCACAATTGAAAAACAACAGCTTTTCGTTGTGCCTCCCCACTGCACGAGTCCACTTCTGCACAACATGGAGAAGGTTTGTTTATGGCAGGAGTAACCTGACCAACAAAGCCCTTCTTGTCTCTCTTGGCTCATGTCCACACTGATACTGTGCTGCTGTTTTTCACTTTGCAATCTCCCCCCCTGCCTCCGCCAAGCTATGACATTTTTATTATTCTATTTATATTGTTTCTTTATAAAAGCTGTCTGTGAAAAGATGTTCTTGAAAGATCCTATTCAGTGTGTGCTTGAACATATGGGTGAGAGGCCATGTAGGACTTGTAGAAATGTGACTGACAATGTGGTGAGGTTTCAGCAGATAGAGAAGTTGGAAACGTATTTGTTGCATACTGTTATTCAGCCCTTTTCAATTAAAGTTTTTGTTATAATTTTAATTCATGTAATCTAAATATCAGCTAAGCTTGTGTATCTAGTGTTTCCTCTTGGTAATCAGCCTCCAGAGACATTCAGCAAAGAAGACACTGGGTAACCCAACTTGTATCCTTACTTCGCCTTATAGACTCTCATTGTTGCCTATAAGCGTCTCATTTTTTGTACTATACTTGAATATATATATGCAAAAGTGTCCACTTCTCACTCTTCAAGACTAGTGAAAGTTGTATAATTAAGAGATATAATAGATATGACTGGATTATCTTTTCTGATTTTTATTTCCATTATTATTATAACTGTAAAGTTCAAGGGACTTCAATTAAGCTTTGACTTCTTATCAGTTTGGGCACAGGGGTAGTCCCCTGGATGTCAGTCGCCGTGCATATGGCTAAGCAGGTGCTAAGTAAGAGCCTTGAAGCCTGGCCTAAAACACTGCAAGGTTAATGAAAAGCCTCCCATTGACTCCAATGAGCTTTGGGTAGGCTACTTGTTTCAAGTGACACTGAAGTAACATGTCTGAACATTGGCTTCCTAGAGAGGGCAGCAGGCCGTAAGAAGTGACATCATCTGCCCGTATGGACTCAGCAGAGACTCAACTCCTTAGTCATCCGTGTCAGTCCAAGGGGCATATCAAAAAGTCATCTTCAGCTGGTACTTATATTATGGTTATCCTCTTAAATTCTTCTGTGAGTTTTACTCTGATTTTTTTTCCTGACACAGTTACAAGTTAAATGTGTCTGCCGAGCTATCTGGCTTACCGATTTAAACCAATTTGCTTCACAGAAAATTGAAGATGGCATTAGCAATTCTTCACTACTAAGAGTGGGGGCATTCTTCTTCTTCTTATTATTATTACTTCTGCCTTTTTTCACTTTGTAAAAAAAAAAAAAAAAAAAAAGATCACTAACAGCCAGACAGCATACTTTATTTTACATCTAAAATTCACTTCAGTCAATAAGAAATCTCAGCCTGCAGCACAATCTGTGGATTTACCTGGTAGAGGTGCTCCTACAGCAGAAACACCAGCAATCATGAATAAAACCACTGCAAGTAGTTGCTTAAATACAGTTATCTTCAGAATTAGATAAGGGCACCTTTAAGTCAGTATATAGAAACTTGAATTAAAATATTAATGATTCTGTGTTGGAAATGATGCATTCAAATAACCAAGTGACCTCATGAAATTATGAAACCTGAGCCTGGTCTCATTCATATTAGTCAAATGCTGTGGTAACATCTCTGACATTGTTCAGAAGGTTATGGTGTGAATGAGGCAGGTAAATGAGATCAATTTGTGAAGCTGTCAGATTGGTTTTTTATACCCATAGATTTTATGTTACCTAGGGTTAGGGTAACATAAGGAAATTAAGTACCTTGGTTTTTTAATTCCTTGACAATTTTTGCTCAGACCAAACAGGTTTGCTAAAGCTTTCTAAGAATGAAATGGAATTGGATAAACTGAGTACCTGTTATTTAAGTAAGTTTGTTCTTTTAAGCAGGACATACATGTTGTAGGTGTTAGCATCTGAAGCCTTATATTCTACACACTAGAATATAGGTGTGTAAGTTTAGTATAACATATAAAAGCATTTTAAAATGCTGACTTTAAGTCAATTTTATATGTTTATAAAAAAGCCCTAAACCTTTAGCAGTTCTTATGTTCAGAGAATATTTGTAGAAGAAACAAATCAAGCTGTGCCAGTTGTCCAGCTGTGCTGACTGTGCAGTTTGTTTTGGCAAAAGGGTTTTGGTTTATCTGACCATGGGACCCAGTCTGAGTATCAGCATCTTCTTGGGAGACATGGGATCCACCTCCCTAAGTGAAGCAAAGGTATCTTTGCCAGCAGGATGTCTGACTTGCTGAGAAGTTCTTTAAACTGGGAGTGATGTGAAATGAGGAGTATTACCAGCAGTCTGTAAGGGAATGAAGGACAAGACTGTCAAGCGAAGGTCCTGGAGTGGTGCAAGTGAAGGCAAAGACAATAAAGATCTTAAGTGAGGTCCCCTTAAGCATTTGCAGTTAAGCAAGGAAGTGCCTACAAGATACCATTTTGGGAAAAATCTGCAGACCCTTTCTGGGAAAATGGTATGCTGAAGTGTCCCTCAGAAGTGCCTCTCTCAAGTGCCTGTGCACTCAGATGTGTGCAGCACGGGGAATAAATGTAAGTAGAGAACTGTGTGGGATTGCAGGGCTATGGTCTTATTGGGATCATGACAGTGTAGTGGGATGGCTCCCATGACTGGAATGTTGCAATAGAGGGATACAAGCCCTTTAGGAAGGACAGGATATGAAGATGAAGAGGTGGAGTTGCCCTTTATGTGAGAGAGCAGTTAGAGTGCATGGAGCCATTCTGAGGATGAATGAGGAGCCAGCTAAGAACTTAAGAGAGAGGACTGAACAACACACCAGTATGGATGACACTGTAGTGAGTGTCTGCTACAGGCTGCCTGATGAGGGAAGCAGTAGATGAGGCTAGAAGAAGCCTCATGTTCACAGGCCCTGACCCTTGTGGTGGACTTTAACCACTCCCGACACCTGCAGGGCATAAGTAATCCGGGATGTTCTTGGAGAGCATCAGTGGAAATTTCCTGACAATGATCACTGAGAAATCAACACTTGCAAATAAGGAAGAGCTTGTTGGAGATGTGAAGACTGAAAGCAGTATTGGTGCAGTTCTGTACTCTTACAAGTTTGGGGAAGACTGGGAGCTATGCAGCTATGCATTTTTCTCAGTGCCTGAGTAAGGAAAAGAATAGAAATCCCACTCCCGCCTGCTATGTGTGGCAGCAGCAATCTGACCAGTATTATCTGGGTGATGAGTACGCTCTTATGTCTGAGCTAGGCAGTGCAACATGGGAAGGAGGACCATGGGGCCCAAGAGTTATTGAGCACAACCAAGAGTTGTGGTAATGCAGTATTAGCCTGTGTGGAAGTATGAAGGGAGAGCTGAGGCAAATTTGGTGGGCTGAGAACAGGCCATAGAGATGTGGAATTCAAATGTTAGTCATTTCATTTAGAATAACCTGTGTTAGGAAATTATCAGTTTCTAGGCCAAGCTATAGTACATGTGTTTATCGAGGTTTGTGTTTGGGGCATTTTTATTTTTTAAATAAAGCTCACAATTATTTGGAAAGTTAAATCCAGTTTAGCATGGTTCCTGTGTTAGAGAGAGAACTTTTCAGGGAAGGTGCTGACAGTACAAATTATTCTTTTTCAACTCTAAAGACATCTGAATTTGAAAGAGTTCTGATTGCTCTAATATAGTTTGCTTGCTAGGTACAATACATTTTTTTTTAAAAGCTACAGAAGAAGCAGTGTTTCTGATGAGTATATAAGACATGATACTCACTTTATTATTATAATAAAGACACACAACTGTTATTCATACATTTTAACTAAAAATTGGTGTTAGCCCTGTCATACTGGGTATTGCCATTTGACTTCTTGCATGGTTTTTTTAGAAATGTGGTGATTCATACAATGACTATGATTGCAGCTAGGCGAAAAAGAAAAAGGAGCCACACAAAACCTTTCTGCTCAGAAGGTACAGTTTATGTGATTTCTTAAACCATCTCCCCACTCCATCAAACACCTCTCCATCCTGTATTTTTAGTTCCAGGTAGCAGGGAGAGAGTTTTGATGCTTTAAAAATCTCACTGAAGGCTTCTACCCATACTGACCCAATCTGAAAGCTGTGCTGATTTTTCAGTGCTCTCTTGAAGAGGATCCCTGCTAGGAGGAGTATTTAATTAGACCTCAAACTATTCTGCTACTGTGCCCTGTAGTTAGCCAGAGTTCAAGATCAGACAAGACTGCTTTAATTAGACAGAAGCTGAGATAAACATGTTCTTTATGAAATGTTATTTAGAAACACCTTTTATACAGTACTGTTTCCAGAACAACAGGAAACTTGTTGTAAGACAAGTTCCAAGTGAGCCTGGGTTTAAGAAGCTCTATCTCTGCTTCCTTTCAGTGCTGTGTTTGCAACTCTCTACACTGACCTTCTGCGTTCACATTGCAAGCAGCCAATGTTGTAAACAAAGAAATGACGATCACACAGACACGTGGTATGGTACAGGATTAAGTAACCCCTCTCCCCACCTTTCTCTTTTCCCACACCTACGCATCACAATCACTTGTCACAATGAAGGGTAAATTAAGCGGCAGCATAGATCCAGTTTAAGAATAACAAACCTGGAAATAAAGAAGGGATTTGAATGAGGGAATTGGTCCCATTTATCAGCTGGTTACACAAACACTTGTTCTGGTGTGAAGGGCAGAGGTTAGTGGGAGGAATGAGTAAATGACTAAAGATGGGAATGCACAGTGCTTAGACTGGCATGGCCACATAAAATGCTAGTCAAATGACACCCTAGCTTTGTAATGAGGAAAATACCTGTTGATCCATCAGAGTTAGCTCTGATGGGCTATGAGGACAACTATTTTGGGTGGGCACCATTGTGTGAACAGCTGGTTTTGCCAAACAAAAAGACTTGGTTGGATTTTGTCTACAGCCTGAGTGCTTGCTACTTTAAAGGAGTCTGCTCGTCTCAGGATTTAAGCTTTGCTTTCTGGCAACCATTATTGGCTTTCCGTATAGAAACACCTTTCATGCACACTGTGCTGTAGAAGCTGTTAACTCTGTTCCAAAAAACATAATAATCACAAAAGATGCCTCTTATAGTAAACTCTACAACCATGTGAGTGATACATGGTGTGGGTCTTTGGAATACCAGAAAGGGTATTGAAATATCAGAAGCTGGTATTTCTGTGTTTACCTTTTTCTTTTCTTCACCTGGAAACTGAGTGGAAGAGACAGATTGTTGCAGGGCTACATCCAAGAAGTAAAGAAGTTATATCTCTGAGTCTACAGAACTGTATTCAGGAAACTGCTGTGATCAAGATTCTGTTGATTCTATAATTCTATGAATAGGCTAGCAATATCACTAGCCCTGATATTTAAGCTTTCTCCAAACATATTGTAGTATGCCAGTAAGTTCAAACTGTCTTGTTTAAATCAATGTGGGACATTTTTACCAGCAATCGCTCTGTTGAATCACTGTGAACTTTGATTTTCAACTCACTTTCAAAGTTTTAATTTAGAGGAAATTGATTTGATTTAGCTAAGCTTGACTTATGAAATAATATGTGACTCAGCCTGTATCCCCCTTTTTAAAATGCTCAGAGACTGTGATATGCTCAGATATGCGATAGTAATAAAATGATAGAGCCTATTTACTATGCTCACTGAGGCTGGTTTGTGTCAAATATTTGTTTGAACAGCAGCATTTTCTTGAAAGAGAGAGATAACAACTAAAATCTGAAATATGAAATTGTTTTAACTGAAGTTCAGAGCAGTCCCTATTAATATCCAGTCTGGAGATCTTTTAGCTGAGTATTAGCAATTAATTGCAAGGACATGTATCTGGATTATACATTACAGATTTTGCATGTCATCATCATGGCTAGGCTTCGCGAACGAAGATTTGTGAAGGACTCTACCCACGCTTGCTACAAGCGCGCTGATGGCTAAAAAGGCCAATGCGAGATAGACGCGTCTGGTTGCAAAAGGCACAGCAGAATGACTCCCCAGGCTGTACCGACAGGACATGGTTCTTTCTGCGTTGTCTTTTCTCCTCAAGAGTGATCCTGCGTGTATTCTCAAAAGTAGCAGCAGCACTGTGGATAGTGTGTCTCCAGGCCTCCCGATTGGAGGCCAGAGCAGACCAGTGATGGTGATCGATATGGCCAAGGCTGAGATGTTGTTTCAGGGAGTCCTTATATCTCCTCTTCGGGGCTCCTCTCTTGCGGCAGCCAGTGGCAAGTTCACCATAGAGCACAACCTTAGGGAGGCGGTAGTCCTTCATCCTGGAGACGTGCCCTGCCCAACGCAGCTGCGTTCGCAGCAACATGGCCTCAATACTCGTCACTCCTGGTGTTCAAGAACAGACGTATTGGTCACATAATCTGTCCAGTGGATGTTTAGGATTGTACGGAGGCAGCGTTGATGGAAGCGTTCTAAGAGTCATAAGTGGTGGCGGTAAATGACCCAAGGTTCAGATCCATATAAAAGAGTGGACAGTACAACGGCTCTATAAACACTGATCTTTGTACTTTTCTTCAAGTGATTGTTTCGCCAAACTCTTTTATGGATTTTACCAAAAGCTCTGTATGCCTTTGCTAACCTGTTGTCTATCTCTGCATCAATCTTACCATCCCAGGAGATGATGCTTCCCAGGTAATTAAATTGCTGGACTGATTTGAGCTCTGAATCTCCAATGGTGATATGGGGATGATGGAAGACTTCTTGAGGTGCAGGCTGATAGAGAACTTCTTCCTGGCATTTCATAGTTCAGACTTCAACTGAAGTAACAGTGCTGTTTTGAATTAGGAACCTGATTCTTAGTGCATTAGAAATGCCTGTTCCTTTTTCAGAGGGAAGTTTTGATGCACCCAAGGTATCAATCAGACACTTATCAAAATGTGTCATCACACAGAATCATTGAAGTTAGAAGGAGGTCATCTAGATTTTGCATGTAAATGTGTAATAAATGCATATAAATCCATTGTTAGATGTATTGGAAAGATTGCTTTGAATAAAGTGACTGAAATAAAAATCTAGAGGTTTTTAGAACCCTGTTACTTCTAGACTTTTCAGAAGTTTCACAGTAAAATGACTTTGACATAGTGTATTTGTCACATACTTGAAAACACCTTTTTAAAAAGAAATTACTATAGGCTAGTATTTTGAATAACAGCCTTTTTCTCAATAAGTTCATGTTCATAAGATGGATGTAAAATCTGAGAGATGAAAATGGAGTTCATCTCTGGATTCAGTAAGAATTTTGCCAGAGGAAAGGTTAGTAGGAAGTGCAGATTTTTCTTAATGTTCCAGGCTTATTGGTATTATGCTAACACTGGTGTACTCCTGGGTGTTGTTTTTTTACTCTGTGGAGTTTGTTCCATAATTTCCTTCTGTTCTGTTCCTTTTTTAAAAGTGCTTTCCTTTTTTTCTGCTGAGCCCTTCAAATGATCTCACCAGCTCTCTCACTTAAAACATGCAAAGAATTTGATCGTCAGTTTTATAAAATCTGTTTTTATGATGGTCATGGAAGATAATTGTGTCTGATTTATACATTGTATGAAATTAACAGAACACACTATAGCATAACTTTTTAATAAAAGAAATTGATCAGTATTTTCCAGAAAGAATCCAGGTTTGAGTTCTTTGCTCTTATTTTGTTCTTGGTTTGTTTTTTTTTAACAGGGCTTACAGTATCTACAGGGTCCATTTCAGTTTCATACTGTGGTCAGCATGTATACTGGGAAACCTAATCCAGAAACTCTAAAGGCTTAGTTTGCAGAGACACAATAAAGACTTAATACAGCTAACTCTCATTAAAAGGCAGTATCTTATGCATTTGAAATCCTTTTTGCTACATAAACGTAATAGTGATGAAGATAAAGAAGCAGAAAGTAACCTGTCCATTGTCATTAGAAAAGATCTTGGAATCCATGTTTATCTTTGGTAGTCTCTATCCTTTAATTATTCTGACTATTATGCTTGAGATAGCTGAATGGAGCCCAATGACCAAAATGCCATACATGGGATAATCATCCAGCTGCCTTTCCCATAGATCATCCCTGTTGTTGTTGCACAACTCACACTGTCATAAGCATAGAGAACTATAGTAAAATAAGCTGGCATGAACTGCAATCACACCTTCAATTTCTTAATCACTAAAAACTGTGTATGGCTGTAGAAGCATAAAACCTTTTGAGAACTCAAAATGTCTAGAAAGAGGTGCAGCTTGTACCTTGCCTGTCTTTGGGACAGTCCCATTTATGCTACAAATACATTTCAGATAATTTAGGTAAGAGCTGCTATGTTTGTCTTATGTCACATGAGGGATTAAGATAACCAGCCTACAAACCCTGTCAATAAAAAAAAATTGGTGTCTTCAAATAGAAATAAAACCACCTTTACATTTCAGGAGTGGTAACTTGATGTACCAAGATCCATGCAATTGTCATCACTAGCCATTCATATCATTGTCTTAGGTTTTTACCTGCTGATCCCCTCTGGCAACTTCTTAGAATTGCTTTGAATTTATAATTTGTGATGCTGTGAATCTTAAATGTAATATTAGGTTACATTTGACTGACTCAGTATTACATATCAAGGCCCTGCTGTGAGGCATACAGAAATCCATAGGGAAAAAATCTTCATTGCAATATGAGGTGTGCATTTCTTACTGCATTGAACATTAGTGCTGTCGCTACATATGAGCTGTGCTCCATGATGCATCCGATGTTTTTTTGTGTCCTGATTATTTCAGGAATCCTACTCAGAATTTTGTTACTCCCTTTCAATGACAATTAGTGCATAGCCTTGACGATTCCTGTATTCATGGTTTTGGAAGAAAACTTGAGTGCCCTCCTCTCAACAAAACTGGGAATGATGAATCCTGTGAAAAAGATGAGAGATAATTCCTTCTGCTGTAAAGGCTGCTTAAGAGACTATTTATTCTCATAGTTTTTTTTATTGTACAGAACTTTTTAAATATATATATTTTTAATGAGGCGCCTGGTCATCATATTATTGTATGTGTTCCCAGGGCACTGATAGTAGCCATGCTGGCAGGATGATATTCTTGGATTAATCATCTCAGCTTGGTTGGAAACAGTTCAAATTTGTCTGAGATAAGACACTGTGATATTTATACATATTTTCTATGTTGCTGCACTAACACCACACACATTAGATATCTTAAACTTATCATGAATAATTCCAAGCAACCGATAACATAAGGCATAAACTATATTCTTAATATTGTGAAGACCAAGGAAATCATTGTAGCAAGTACCAGATAATAAAAATGGTTTTCTTACAGTCTAGTAACTAAATTTAATTGTAACTTTGAAATCTAACCAGCCTGTCTGCTAGTTCTTGAAGTAGCACAGGTGGTGCGATTTAAGAGGCAAGCCTTCAAACCATGGTAGAGGTAAGAGGCAACAACTGAAAACATCAAGATTGGAGCTCTCTCCATAGATAGGTGGTTTACACTATTTACACTGATGGACAGAATAGTTCTCCAAGGGACAGGCTATCCTGTGAAGCAAGAGCACTTTTAGAAAATCTTCTTCCTGAACCTGAAAGAAATAGTTTTATATCCAAATAGGATGAGTAAGGTCAATCTGCCAGGGTAAGCACTCAACCCATAAAGTCCCATTACAACAATTCTGTCCAAAATAAGGCAAAAAAAATCAAAAGTCAGTGAAGGTCGCTATCAATAAGAAGCTGTTAGAGCACCGAGGATAAAAAGAAAAGTAGCTTTGGTAACAAAGTTACTGATTTAGTGCCAATGTCCTTTTTGACTATGGGTTAGAGAGACAAACAACATTTGCAGCTATCTCCCTACAGGCACAGATTGCTAACAGAAGAAACAGAACTTGCAAATCCTTTGGTAAAGATCCAGTGTGGTGAACGGATGAGGAAAACGTGTAACAGCTTGATTGGACACTGAAATTGGAGTTGAAATAATAGCATATCTGTTTTTGTTCAGGATCAAAAAGAAAAAAAATCAAGGAAATTTATGATTTGGACTGTATGTTAATACCAGCTTTGGACTTTATTTAAAAAAAAAAAATATTCTGTTTGGATTTATTTAACCTTTTAAAACATTTTTTTCTCTTAATGTTGAAAAAATTTTGATGAAAAATGCTGTTGTGAAACAAGAAAATTACATTGTGCTATTAAATGTTCAAAAATAGTTGTTTCATCTTTTTTTCACAAATAAATCATAATACTTTGATAAGGCTAAGAAATTAAGCACTTAGAGGCATTTAAAATCCTCTCCTCCCTTCAGGAAAAAAAAAAAAAGCATAGTAGTTCACACACTTCACAGAGTTCACAGAATATTCTGAGTTGGAAGGGGCCCACAAGGATCATCAAGCCCAACTCTTAAGTGAATGGCCCATACAGTTGAAAGAAGCCAAGTTTTGTGAATAACATTGTTCCAAATAAAGGAAACTTTTGGTTGTTTTGTTACTTTATCATGATACACTGCTAGCACTTCTGTCATAACACTGCTACCCACTCTCATAACATCCTAGACCTATGTGACTTCACAATAAATAACAACCCTTTTTGTGTAAACAAAAACCATTTGTCTCCTTTCATATTTTTTCTTCATGGATTATCCTGCATTCCATGTTTGGATGGATGCTAAAATATTATTGTATTATTATAGAAATTGTTTGTGAAATATAAAACTTTAAATAACTGGCTGTCTTATTAGAATCCAATCTCATCTGAATAATGACATGAGACGATAAAGTCCCTTTACAATAATATTACGCAGAATGGGATCAGAGAATTGAAAAAGGATACAGAATGTCTGTAACTTAAGTTTCTACCTTCTCTTCCTAAAGGAAGGGGTAACTCAAGTGAAAAACAGCATAACCAGAGGCACCGCAAAGGAGAAATAGTAGAGAAGCTTGGGAGTATGACTTTTAGACTGCATTCATCTTAGAAACTGTAATAATGTTTGTTGCTTTAAAAGAATTTGCTTTAAAAAGATTTTGAAAATCACCTAAAATCAATATGACTTTGGGATATCAGGAAAAAAAGTTATATATCTTTTTTAAAAAATAAGATGAAAACTAGAGAAATTCATTAATCCCTTGCAAACAACAGTTCTCTTTTCAGTAAGTTAACTCATATCTTTGTACATTTTTCCACAGTAACTCTGACCACACACACAGTTCACACTCTTTTCTGTGAATTTTTCACTAAAATACCAAAGTACAGTACCTACTGTACTTATTCTGTGGTACTATGTATTAAAATATTTATTTGAGGAAGAATAAGCAGAGAGCTGTGTGGGTGATAGCTTTGTTATTGTAGAAAGACTAAGCTTAGAAATATGCTGTAGTCACTATGGCAATGAAATTAAACTCACCATGTGCCATTGTAAGGTTTTTAAAATTCAGTTTTTCTTTTTTCCCTCTTTTTTTTAATTTTATATGATTAAATGTAACATACAAACCACATCAAGCTTAATGCACAGATCCACAAGGGGCAAGAGGCAAAAATGAGAAGAAGAAATGAGAAAGAATAGATGCATAATACTTTATCAGTCTGTCTTGACAATAGTTTTGTTAGCTTCAGCTGTATGAGCTTTAAGTTACTCTTGTTCAGCAGATACTTAGCAACATTTTACTTTGCAGAAATGAATTGCACTTTTCTAATCATGGCTTAGTTTTTCAGGCATGTGACTGGATGGCATAACTGAAAGCTGAGACAGTCTGTTGGGGCTGTTCATGGGACTACTGGTAAGCTTTTGGCTACTTAATAAAGTATTCAGTTGGATGAAGGCAATTGACAGGATGTAGAAATAAATGCGTGTTCTGTCTTTAAAGCTGAGTCATAGTAATAATGAATTGTTAGTGGGACAACATTGGAATTCAATCATTAGTCAGTAAAACAGAGGTGACTATATGATTTTATGTATCCTCATACATACATGCATTCAATTCCATGTATACACACGCACACAGACACACAGACACACAGTGTTATAGAAGAGCTTTTTTTGTTTCCTTCTAGTCTAATAACCATGGATGCATAACCCTGGAATGTAATGCTGTGCACAGATACTCTCTAACTGATTACATTGCCATTATAAAAACTTCTTAAGAACAATTTTGAACCATAATAATTGTTTTATTAATATCACTTGCTCTTTTAGGAAACTAAATGCGCTGCAGATCCAGGGCTAATTGACTGCATCTCATTTATTTTTAGCTATTTTTAGAATTTAGATTGTTAAATAACGGCAAAAAAATTGCAGTACAAGATTCCTAAAAATGCAGCTTCCCAAGCTGTTGTGCTTTCCTCTTGGCTCTTTTGCGGGCATACAATACTAGAAGAAACCACCTGGGGCATACAATACTAGAAGAAACCACCTGGGATATCAATTCAAGTTCTCTGCCACAGCAGAGTTGCTCTTTGCTCTACATGTGAGCCTTTCCTGTTGACATAGGAATGCATTTCTGTGGCTGTCACAAATTGAACAGTTTAATCAAAAGTACTAGAAGTCATCAAAAGTAGCTAAAAGAGAAGAAATTCCTTTGCATTAAAAGTAACTTAATTTCTGTCTGTTAGGTGAAAAGGAAAAAAAATGTAGATTAAACATTGTAAACATTGTATTTTATACCAACAAGAGACACAAATCCTCGGTTTTACAACATCAGAAGTTCTTCCTCAATTTTTTAAAGGGAGGGAGAGAACCAGATTATGCTGAGTATGTACATGTGTGGGGAATGGAATGTAACAGATAAATACAACCTTTTCGGTCTATTCCTGAAATTCTGATGCTGGCAAGTGGTGATTTATCTTTGTTCCCAATGTAGCTCTTAGAACATTTTGTAAGATCAAGCTCTCTAATAAAATATAACATAGCAAGTACTAATCACATTGCCAGTGAGCTGCTGGAAGGCATTTATATGCTATAATAATGCCATAATCAGCTCTCGAAAAGAACAGGTATAAAGGTATAACCTAATTAAATCCAGGAGAGTACATATTTTTACAGTATTACTTTCTGCTCAGAACTAAATGAGTATTTACACAATCAGAACTGTCAGTTACTAAAATAAATAAATGCAACTGGTCCTTCACCTCCTTTGTTTCCCTGGCTATTGTGTGTGCAGTGCTTCAGTAAGGATAATTAATATCTGCATGTCCTCCCTACTTTTTTTCCCCCCTTTTGTCTCCTTTATTTGTGGAACCAGAGGTGGTATTTTCTTTTTTTTCCATCAAACTACAGTTTTCATTATACTGACAGATGTCATTAGGTAACAGGGCATTGCTGAGTGTGGTGGAAATGGTTTCTTATGAGACCATAGCCCCCTTTAGGGGAATAATTGTGTTTTCTCTGTTTATGAGTGCAGAATTCAAATGGTCAATATTTAGACACTTTCAATTTTTTTAACTGAAAAAAATGATTGATCTGATTATGAACACTAGGAACTTTTCTGAACTAAAACACCCAAAATCAATGTTTTGCATTGGTTATGACAGAATTACGTACTGTTTTTTAAAATCTAAGTAAAATAGCCATTCCTTTTCTTTCAACATTACAATTCCTATTTCTTACTGTGTACCATATTTTAAATCATTTCATCACAAATCTTGTACTGCTTAAACATATACACACATACCCACAAAACCCATTGAATTGGAAGCAATGAGAAGTTCATTGGAGGCTGAGTAACATGAAATCCTTTTGTGATGCTGTTTTTGGGGCAAATAGCTCGTGACTGATACATGGAAAACAGCAAACTGATAGTTGATCAGGGCTTAAAGAGATGTTAAGATCTTTGTCTAACAATGTATACCTTTTCTATTTTCCCTAATTAATTTAAATTTAACACAGATTCCAATTGGTTATAGTACTCAAATGGTAAATTCAAAATCTTAAATTTTTAAATTCTTAAATGTATTAACTAAAATTCAGATAGGAAAGGGTAGGAAAGCATGCTCTCAATAACATAATATGAAAAAGGCCTCAACCCCCAGCACTTCCACAGGGATGTCTTCCTACTTTATGACTTTTCTGAAAGCTTGAATAACTCATAGAAAAGAGCAAAGCTGAATTTATGCAGATAATATAACTGTCTCACCTGCCTCCATTATAAATAGATTGCATTCATTTTAGCTGCCCTCTCCTTGATTATATTTCATATTTGAAATTATTATTATTTTAAATTATTTCCTGTTTGAAATACAGATTTTTCAAGTCAGTCTGGCATGCATCTCACTGAGGTGCCTAATTGCCTTTATATTGGAAGATATTGCTTGAAAAATTTGTGCCTTTTAAACTCATACTGATTCATACATAAGGAAACATCTATGCAAGATTATTTTTCAGCATGCAGCACAAGGTATGAAAGTGGTATGAGGTCTGAAGACTGTAAAAAGACTGAGCACCTAAAAATCTCCTGTTAATCCTGTAGGAAAAAGCTTTCTATCAGGATTGAGACTAATTGCTAAATATTTCAGAAGAAAGAGTAATGATTTTATGTGCTCAGAGACTGTGTTTTGCCTGATCATCCCAGCTGGGACTGTAACCAACGCAGTAGAAGACACCATCAGACACCATCAGACAACAACCCAAGAGACTTCATGGGAAGTATCACCTTTTGCATGGTCCTGTTGATGCCGAAAATCCCCGGTACGAAGGAC
>VZRE01008836.1:13740-51683 GCA_013396775.1 Cephalopterus ornatus
TTTTTTTAATAAATAAAAAGGCTCCTGTGGCTTTTCTGGTCTTCTGAAGCAAATACTACCTGTTAGAAAACTACTGACTTAACAAATCAAAATTTGTGTAAGACTGACTGAATCCAGCTGGGTGGCGGAAGAAACAACTAATACACTTTTTGTACCACTAAATGCTCTAGGTGATAAGGTCCCTAAATATTTTTTAAAAACCTGCTGAGCTAACTAAAGTTGCATGGTCTTCTGTCTTCAGAAATGTTTTTGATTTACATGAAGTAATTTCTGCCCAAAACAAGAATTGTAACCTTAAATTGCTTAATTGAATATTCCTCTCTAATCTTTGAGCTTCTGTTTTTTTTCTCTAAGAAAGCTTTCTTGTCCAGATAAGTTATTTGGGGTTAGGAAAACAATACGTATTTTTAACTGGTGATTCAGTTTATTTCTTTCTGAGGTAATCATTGACTATTTACTAAAAATAGTATTTCATTACTCTTCTGCTATTTTCAGAGACCTTTCTAGATAGGGAATTCATAGAAAATTTTTTTACACTCTTGGCTCTACAATTAACAACTTGCTTTGTTGCATTGTTACAGCAAGCAAAAATGTTTCAAACCTTGGAGTTATATTCCTAATGGAATTATGCCAATTTTCTGGCGTGTTGTGTATTGGACGTCTCAGTTTCTAACATGGTAAGTAAGGCAAAAGAATATGAATAAGACTATGATATAGGTATAATTTTTAAATGCAGCATCTTAACAGTCATAGCATATTCTTTAAGAATGTGTATCACTATTGCAAAGAGCTCTTAAATCATATATTATTTACTAGCACTGAAATTTCTATAATAATTACAGTACTAAATTGAGCATACTCTTTTTTTCCTAGCTGTTGTAGAAGCAAATTTCAGGTGGCAGCCATTTCCTTTTGATTCACTTTTATAGTTGAAACTGAGAAATCTTCACATAGATGTGTTTATGGGTAGGTTGTCTGAAAAAAAAAAAAGGTTTTAGGCAACTAAATACCAAAATAATTCCATTAATAAGCTGAGTAATTTGAAAGTAATATTGTAAATTATTTTGTTTTATTGGATATACTATATGAAGCTGTAGATACAGCTACAGAAAAAAGATTGTCTATGCTTTTGGGTTAGATTAATGTGTGCTTTCTGATCAGCTTGTCACCAAATAATTATTTTTGTAGTTCAGTCAAGAATATCAGGGCTGGTAGTCAGTTCTTAGTTATCACACGTTTTTCATAGTAAAGCTGACTGTACGGTTTTTATCTGCATCATGGTTAAGGTTTGTCATCAGACAGGTACATCTAGAATGAAAACATATAGGAGTTAATTTGTTAGAAGCTTGGGAGTCTTAGGCTTTCACACCCCTGTCTCAGCATTCTGACACTGCTATAGTACTTTTTAGGGGTGTTGATTTGTTGTTTTGGTTGGATATTTTGTTTTGTTACTGTTTTGGGGGTTTTTTGTTTGGTTGGGGGTTTTTTGTTTTGTTTTGGGGGTTTTGTTTGGTTTTGTTTGTTTGTTTGGCTGATGTGGTTTGGTTTTGTTTGCTTTTCTCCCAGGATTCTGCTACCTTTCATGCAGTCATACGCAAGATCAGGAGGGTTCTCCATTACTGGAAAGATTAAAACTGCGTTGATTGAGAATGCAATATATTATGGCACTTACTTGCTGATTTTTGGGGCATTTTTAATATATGTGGCTGTAAACCCAAACTTCAATTTACAATGGTAAGAATAATGTTGCAAGCACTTGCGTGAGTTCTTACGTAGTTGTCATGGATAATGTCTTCTGTAGATGAAATGAGTCTTTTTTAAAAAAAAACAGTTTTAATTGATACGATTTTTGGTTAGGCAGTTGGAAAGTTAAATTTTTATATGAAAAGTGCTTTTTTGACTATTTATAGAAATTTGTCTTCTGGCTTTCTGATTTTGATACGTATGGCAGAGGAATCCTCTTGAATTTGCAATGGGTTTTTTTCCTCCCTACAAGCACATTCACAGAGTTAGTGCAGAAACAATCAGTGTTTTCAGAATAACGTATCTCAAAAGTCAGTATTTTCTGTGTAGCACCTCTGTCTGCTGTGGACTTTTAAAAGTTAGGAAGGAAAGTTAAAGTAATTGGCATTTATAACATTGCTAGTGGTCTTCCATACTAAATAGAATACAAATTTCTGAATACGATATTCTGAATACAAATCCCAGGTTCTGAGGCTGTTTCTCATAGTGACTGCCATTGTGGTGTTTTTACCTCATTTTCAATAATTTTGCTAAGTTTGTGTTGTTTCCTAAAGGAACATATTCCTTTGAGAACAAAGCATTTTTTATTTCCTTCCAGAGAGGAGTGAGATACAGAAAAATTATGGAAACTTTAAACATGGCTAAACAGCTCTAGGCAAAAATTATAGGTGATACTAAGTCTATTGCTGTAAACTTGAAAGCTGTATTGGTGCGTAGAAACTTCAAGGCTTCTTTCTTGCACATGGGGTAAGAGGATGTTGGGGTGGGTTTTTTGTTTGGGTTTTTTTGTTATGGTTTGGGGTTTTTTGTTGTTGTTTGGTGTAATTTCATTTTCTTACTGGTTTTTTTCCCCTTAGGAACCAACTTCAGACTATTGGGATAGCTGCGGCAAACACATGGGGTCTCTTTCTTCTGGTGCTGCTTTTGGGTTATGGTTTGGTGGAAATCCCTCGTTCTCACTGGAATGGGGCCAAGAGGGGTTATCTACTCATGAAGACTTATTTCAAAGCTGCCAAATTGATGACTGAAAAAGCGGATGCAGAGGAGAATTTAGAGGATATTATGGAGGTAAGTAACTAGCTTTCACTATGAAACAAGTGAAGGCTGCCGTTAATAGGCTCTGAATTTCCTGGTGTTGGACACTTGTGGCAATAGAAAGCAATCTTCCACACTCTTGTATAGAAATGTTTGCACACTAGTATTTTGCTTTTTTTAAAAAAAATACGTATGTTTTCTTATCTTTTATTACATCTAGGAAGGCTGTATGTTTTTTTAAGCTTTGATGGCTGTCTTTTCGATTGGGAGGGCTGCAACTCTTATTTGGCCATGTAAAAATGTATAATTTATTAAAAATTAATGTTATTTGAATTTTTAATTTAACATAATTACACTACTCTGTATTTTTTTTCCTCAACAGGAAGTCCGTAAAGTAAGTGAGAGTATCAAATATAACCACCCCTTGAGAAAATGTGTTGATACAATACTGAAAAAGGTAACAAATTGCTCGTCTTTGGCCATAATTGTTCAATAGGGAGCCCATGCTTCCTGCATGTACTTGTACCTTATTTTCTTTTTCTTTTAATATAAATCTCTATTTGGCATCTTCTAAGTTTCTTTGTGAAATCCTTTCTTATGACATAATTATTAGTTGTATTTTGATATACATAGTATTTTAGAAAGAGAAAAATGTACGCTCAGAGTGAGCTTTTCAGTTGCATGAAAAAATGCCCCAAACATTTACTAATAATTAACAAAGAGCACTTGCTGCTCCCTCATCTTCCAAATAATTTTACCTTTTCCTTCCAGTGTCCTACTGAGTACCAGGAAAGAATGGGTAGAAACATGGATGATTATGAAGATTTTGATGAAAGGCAGAACAGTTATCCAAGTGAGAAAAGTCTGGTCAAACTTCACAAGCAGGTATATTAATAAATTAGAGAATACCTCACTTACTCTGATGTAATGAGAGTAAATGATAGTCAGACAAAGATTTTGAACACACTTTACCTGAATTGCTGAGTATAGTGGGTTTTGGGAATGCTATTTGACAGAAACTTTTCTTGGTAAAAGAAAACACAGAAGTTTAATATCCCAAGTGATCAAAGTTCTGGATGATTTAAAAAGTGTACTTCTTGTGTTTTATCTTGTTAGTGTTCTAGCTGTCTGTGAGTAAGCCTTGTAATGAGTTTGCAAGTGATTGACAGTGCATTATGAAAAAGAAATTATAGTAAAAGCTTGGTATATACCAAAATGCAAAAATAAAGTATTGTGTTAGAAGAAGTAGGCTGTTACTGCTACAGATGAATTGTGATAGAAGTACTGCAAAACTCAGGAATCCATTGTGTAGTTCCTCTGTGATTTATGCATCTAGAGAATTAGCTGCCCTTTTTTGTGAATATACCAAGTTAGTCTTTGTAATTCTGCAGTGCACACTTTTTTGAGGGATTTTTGCAAGGCTCTTCTCTCATTTCTTGAAACAAGTATGTTGTAACCCTAATTTCTTGCAATTTATTGTAGGTAATCTATTCAGTACAGAGACACCGTCGTACACAGGTCCAGTGGCAAATTCTTTTGGAGCAAGCGTTTTACCTGGAAGATGTGGCAAAAAATGAAACAAGTGCTACACGACAGTTTGTTCACACCTTTCATTCCCAGGAGCCAGAGAATAAAATTATTCAGTATTTCTACACACCAACTGTTGGTAAGTGCTGGCTTGCAGATTTTGAGTCTGTCAAGGCATAACTGATACTCTTTTGTAAGAAGAACCAATTGTTTTATGTTAGAAGTCCAGCTGCAGTAAATAAGTGTACAATCTTAATGCATTTATGTAATGGAACAGCTACTAATTTATGCTCTTGACCATAGGCTTAAATTTTATTTACACATTTAGTAGCAGTTACATGTTGTAATAAAGCAATAGCAAACTGTAAAGCCTTAAAAGAAGAAAGAAAATAGCAACTCTAATCAATTAGATGATTACTATCTTCTACATTTGTGGGATCAATTGAGGTGGCACTGCTCTCCCAGTAAAGCAGAGGAAAAGACACTTCATCTGTCATGTACCAAACATTAGCACGTGTGGCTGCTTGTGCATCTTTCCAGAAAGTGTCTTCTCCTAATCATGTTTTAACATATAATTTGTTGTGCACTAGCAGTGAGTTATTTCCAGGGCAAGACAATAAAATTTTACAGCCTAAGTTTTGTTTCTGAGAGAGTAACAGCTGAACAAACAAGAAGTGAATCACTGATAGTATCTGGGCCAAAACTGGAGAGTTGTTCTACATGCCCCACGCTCCTCAGTCTGCTTGCAAAATTTGCCTCCTCAGATCTCACCCTGTTTTCCTCAATTCGGCATGGGATTCCTTAGGGCTAAGGCAGATCTCTAGACTGGAAAAGCCGTGAAATTAAGTGTGTGACCCCATAGATTCCAGCCTTGATTTTAAGGGTGGGCATGCAAGAAGTTCATAACATCTCTTGCGAGGGGCTTCTGTTTCTGGTTTTGTAATTTTCATTAACCTGTTCTGGATATGTGTGTGTTTGTTTTTTCCAGAGTGGTACTGGGAATGTCTTCTACGACCGTGGTTTTACCGGGTGCTTGCAGTTGTCCTGGCTACATTCTCTGTAATTGTTGTGTGGTCAGAGTGCACATTTTTCAGCACACAACCAGTTCTGTCACTATTTGCAGTTTTCATACAGCTGGCAGAAAAGACATATAATTATATATACATAGAGGTAAGTTGGAGACAATCACTTGACAAAAATATTTTCAGATAGATTGTTACAATAACAAAGTCAGTCATAGATTTAGCAATAAATCTCTAAATAATGTGCCAACTTTCAGAAGATGTCTAAATATTATTGTACCAAACTTTGTTTCTATGGAGGAAGTCTGCCTTTTGCCACTTCTTAAAGCTCTCCAGTACCAGGTCAAGGTATGACCCAGCTGGGCTGAATATCATGTGTAGAGTAATTTCTGAATCATTAGCTTGGAGCTTAGGCACTAATTAGACTTTGTGTCTAATCAGCTGTGTGTGACCTCTCTTTCCTAAACAGGAATTTGCTGATGACCAGGAATCCAGTCACAGATGTGACTACCATATTGGTGCACAAACTTAGTAAAGAAACTGAGCTGAAAAATTTCAGTATACTTACATAAGGTTGATTTGAAAACACTTGGGTTTATTCCATTTTTGTGGGAAGAAATGTCAAATCAATCATAGTAATTACTGAGGCACTTACAGAACTTTTATTTACATAACAAGAAGTAGAATAAACATACCTAAGGTCATCTGTATTAGATTATATGGAGCTCAATTTAAGTTAGTCCAAAAAACTCCTGAAATGCTTCTCAGACCAGGTGGTATTGTCTCATCTCAAAATGAAAATTAAGACTGGAGATAGCCTGTTGCATGCACATGCTGAATGCATTAAAATCTTCAGTAGAGTTCTATATTCAAACAACAACTTTTTTTCCCCCCCCAGATGGCCTGTTTTCTTACCATCTTTTTCCTAAGTATCTGTGTTTACTCTACTGTCTTCAGGATCCGCGTATTTAACTATTATTACTTAGCTTCACATCATCAGACAGATGCATACAGTCTCCTTTTCAGTGGCATGTGAGTATGTGCCACTTTTTTTTATATATTTTGCAGATTTCCTATCAAATACACAACTGAAAATGTCCATGAAACTTTATGTTCTTAAATTTATAATTATATAGGTATAAATTCTAATGAGCTGTATATCATTATTCTGTGATAGCTTCAGTTATGATTTTGCAGTTAGTGTAAGAAATTCTTTCAAATGCTGTTGCCTTTTGCATTTGTGCAGGTTATTTTGCCGTCTTACTCCACCATTGTGCTTGAACTTTTTGGGCTTGACCCATATGGATGCAACAATTTCTCATAAAAATACTCAGCCAACTGCTTATACATCTGTAAGTACAGAAACTGTTCGAGCCTTCGATATGGTTTGAAGAACAGGAGAAGTATTTTTAAATACTTCTTACAATAAGGTTCAGATACTCAAATATCTTTTTACTAGTATTAAACCGGGTAAAAATATTTGGTTGTGGACCGGGAGTTTGGCAGTGGTTTCTAGGAGTGATAAAATAGGTCATTTTTTCTGGTTTTTGTCTCTTTATCATAAGAAGGTAAAATATTATACTTTGGAGTTCAGACTGTTCTTCACTTCCTATTAGCTTTAGCCTTCTGCTGGCTTCAGCATATAGGACTTCTCTATAGATTGGGAGCAAACCTAACTTGCTACTGAAAACCAGTGAGTTTGTTTTTATTAAACAACTGGTTTCTGTTATAAGTTACATCTCACATCTTACATCTAGTTGCTAGTAACTAGATTCTTAGTGTTGTCTTAAGACTCCTTTCAAAGCAAATGAAAAAATCCATCAGATTTGCATTTGTTCTGAACTAGGTGAGGTTACAAAATCTAGCACCTTAGAAACCTCAAAGTGGATAGATACACTGTTGGAGGTGGCCTGTATATCAGCTGATTCTGGATCAACTGCCTGAATCGGATCTGTGATGATAATATGTGCCTGTGTTTCGGTAACTGTAAAGGATTGTATGTTTGTTTGAGATGGCACAATCTTTATGGGTATACATAGAATATAACTAATTAAAGCTTGTTCTTTTGGATTTTTTCCCTAGATAATGGGATCCATGAGAGTCCTGTCCTTCATTGCAGATGGATTCTATATATATTATCCAATGCTTGTCGTCATTCTCTGTATTGCCACATACTTCAGGTAAGTGATTTGCAATACAGATCCTCCATGTTTCTTTACTTTAAGATTAGTTTCATCAGTCAGGAAGACATTTGATACTCCTTTTCCAAGAGTTGAGTTGTGTCATATTAATAAAAATTCAAAACCTAAAACATTAAATTGCTATTTATATAGGTGAAGTGTGTACATTTTAAGAATATAGATTGTGTTAAACTACAGCTGAGTTTTGAGGGTTTTTCCTCCCAGTAAACTTCATTCCTAGATTTTTAGGGGTGATCTTTTAGAACTTTGGAGCCTGGGGGCATCTAGATTCTGCTAGAGATTAAAATTACCACAAGGAAGCTATGTTTTCAGCAAGGTTTTCTAATGAACTAAGAAGCATTAGCAGAAATTTTAGGTGTTGAACTTCCTAAAAGACTTGTAAAAAATTCCTGATGTGTTACCGGACTTTGAAAGCAGACTGGTTTAAATAATTTGATCTTGTTTCCCTAAGCCACAGTTTGTTGGAGGGTAGAAGGGTAATTGTAGAAAACACTGTTACATGCTTGCTTTATCCTTATATTTCCAAATGTCTGGTTTGACCACTGAAGGGACAGGATACTTTAGATCTGACCTTGCTAAGGTACATTTATGTTAATTTCTTCAATTTTGCATTACCTTTCACTCAGAAGCAAGGTATATGTTTGTAGTCATATACAATGTAGTTGAATCCCTCAAATTTCCATTAATACTGTATGTGCATCTATAGATAGTAAGATAACAAGGAACAGGGCTTTTCGTGCTTACTTTTTGGTTAAGTGACAAAAGTGGTGGTGGAGAAAAAACGAATATCAAAACAAAAAAAATCAAACAGGAAAGCCAATGACGAGAAAAGAGTTTGTGTGACTTCTTGTCCATGATGATGCTGGATCTTGAATGCCATGGTGAAAAGGAAGAATAGAAATTAAAGGAGAGAAAGTTGCTTTAGTGACCTCTGCTGATTCAGATACATGCAAAAGGTTTAATTAAATGAAGATTTAATTAAAATTTATCAAGGAAAGCTTGATTTAAGCTTTGTTTAATCCAGCAGTCTTGAAGTTCAGATAGTATAAGAAAAAAACTTCAGCATAAATATACAATTAGGCCACTTTGAAGCATGACATTGATATTCTAGTTTGGAAAAAGGAAAATAATAACAAACACAGCAGTTATATTCTCTGGTGTGAAGTTGAAAAGTTGAAAGTGGTTTCCTGCTATCTAGTTCCAGGACTAGCTTAAAAAAGGTGGAGCAAGCTTATTATCTGACTACTGCCTAATGGCTCTCCAAAATGGCAGCCAGCATCCCTACAGCTTAAGAGTATGGCACACATTTCTCCTAAGTGAAACGTGAGGTGAAGGAGACTTGCCTTTGTTATTACTGTTTCAAAAATACAGAAATCACAATAAGCAGAGTTTTTATAGTAATTGTCTTTTGGCAAAGAAGAGTCAATGACATATCATAAATTCTGGTATATCTGAGAACATCTAAAGCAATTGACTTATGTTAAATCATTTGCTCTACTTCAGACTATATACATTTTTATCTCTCTATTTGGATAGGATTATTCTATCACTTTCAGTTGGATTTAGGAATGTGTCACTGTTCTGAATTTTCTGGTTTCTCGGCTAGTATAATAATCTGTCTTTTCTTCTGTGTTGCTTTTTTACTTGTATTGTCCATAATTTTCTGAAAAATTAGTTTTACATCTTGCATTGTAATATATCTGAACTATTCATTGTCAATTAACAAGGAAAATTACTTCTCTTTCTTCTTTTACCAGTTTAGGAACTCGTTGTTTGAATCTTTTGGGATTCCAGCAGTTCATGGGGGATAGCGAAATGACTTCTGATTTGATTGATGAAGGAAAAGAGCTAATCAGAAGAGGTAAATTAGGTCCTCTATCGTAGTCTTCCTACAAAATCACAGAACCATTGAATCATCAAGGTTGGAAAATACTTTGAAGATCATTGAGTCCAACTGTGAACCCAACACTTGCCAAGTTCACCACTAAACCATGTCCCCAAGTGCCACACGTCTTTTAAATATCTCTGGGGATGGTGACTCCACCACTTCCCTCAGCAGTCTGTTCCAGTGCTTGACAACCCATTCAGTGAAGAATTTTTTCTAGTATCCAAACTAAACATGCCCTAGCACAACTTGAGGCCGTTTCCTCTTGTCTTGTTGTTTTTTACTTGGATGGAGCAACCAACCCCCAGCTCACTACACCCTCCTTTCAGGTAGTTTTAGAGAGCAATAAGGTCTCAACCCCTGAGCCTCCTTTTCTCCAGGCTAAACACTCCTAGCTTCCTGAGTGGCTCCTCATCAGACATTTGCTCCAGACCTTTCCCCAGCTCCATTGCCCTTCTCTGGGTATGCTCCACCACCTCAACATCCTTCCTAAACTGAGGGCCCCAGAACTGGGCAACACAGCACTCAAGGTGCAGCCTCACAAGTGCAGAGTACAGGGGAAGAATTGCTTCCCTGGTTCTGCTGTCCACACTATTCCTGATGCAGGCCAGGATGCCTTTGGCCTTCTTGCACACCTGGGCACATTCTGGCCTATATTAGGCTGCTGTCAACCAGGATCCTCAGGTCCTTTTCCACTAGGCCTCTTTCTAGCCACTCTGCCCCAGTCCTGTAGTGTTGCAGGGGGTTGTTGTGACCAAAGTGAAAATTGAAAGGAAAGTGGCTTGGTGAGCACTTCCACCAGCTTCCTCAGTGCCCTTGGGTGGATCCCCTCTGGCCCCATGGACCTGTGTGTCTGAGCAGTGTAGCTGCTTAGTAGTAGCAGTGGTCATTGACCATTTCCCTTGGATTCTGGGGGCTTTATTCTGCTCCCCATCCCTGTCTTTCACCTCAGGGGACTTGGTACCCAGACAACAACTGATCTTAAAGACTGAGGCAAAAAAGGCATTAAGTTTACTTTGGCCTTTTCCTCATCATGTAATATGTTTTTGGATTAAATTTGTCTGAAACATTGCAGGAAAAAAAAAGCTTATTATTGTGGAAACTATACTGAGGCAGTCCACAATACAAAATGCAACAGACCTACAGGACTGTGGTTGCTATGGACTTTACTGCTATCTAAAGTACCAGTTTTATTCATCCAGTGCCTGAATTTTAGATATTTCTAAATATTTTACAGTGTGTTACTGATCTAATAATACCTAAGCAGGTGCTTGTTTCATAAAGGATGGTTAACATCTAAATTGTGTTTATCATCAACAAACTCATTTTAATCTTTCTTTGCGTGTGTTGATAGAGCTGCATGAGTTCAGTCGTTTCCTTGAGTGTTTTTTGCGGTGTCAACTGTTTTATCAGAGAAAGCATGTTTTTATAGAGCTGTAATTATCTGCTAGTTTGAAAAGCTTTTTATTTAAAGTTAATTTTTGTTGAAAGGGTTTCTTGAAAACTGTTAAAAGCCATTGTGGTTCTTCAGTAAATACTTAGCAATTAAAATTTCAGGAAACAGTGTTATATTATGGAGTACTTTTATTCTGATAGTTTATGAAAAATGAAACCTGAATTTACTTAGAGTAGTAGTATTTCTCTTTTTTTGGAGAAACATGAATGTTTCTCATTCCTCTAAATAAGAGGTTATGATTGCTTTGATACTGTGATGTTATACTTCCAGCTTCATAGCAGATATGGACACAATGCATTTGGGTCATACTTCGGGCCTCACAGAGCTTCTGCATGATCTTGATTCAATAGTGCTCAAGTTTTTTATAATGTCATACTTTTCCCAGCTACTTCTAAGAGTGGTTTTTTTGCTTTGCAGCTGGCATCCAGGTATTATGCTGTGGCCCAAGATACCATCATCACAAATTAATTTTGATTGGAAACTCTATAGACAAGCAACTTTTTGTATTATTGTATTAGTTGTCTATTTCAATAAGAACCTGCTAGGAAACTTTGGATTTTCACTGTTTGTTTAAAAAAAAATATGGCTAATGATTTTTCTTGTATGGAGCTCAGACAAATAATGTTTTTTTTTTATTTATAGAGAAAAGAAAACGACAGAGGCAGGAAGAAGGTGAAAACAGAAGAAGGGTATGAGATTGTTTTAGCTAATAATAATAATAATATTATATTGCAATATCTGGTAGGATTTGCCATGACTATTTAATTCAACATAATCTCTTCCACAAAAAACATAGTCCCAAATAATTGATGGGATAAGTTCAATCTTGCTTAATTGTCAGGTTGGGGTTAATTACAGAAAAGGATGATTGTAGTGACACTACTTGGATACTCTTGTTACTCAGTGTGCTGTGGCATATGCCAATAGGTGTAGAAAGCATTAAGAAGGTTCCTGAATTCTAGGATGCCAAATAATCTGAAATGCCTTATTATCAGCGTCTTACATGGATACTGCTCTGCTTGAAATAACTGCAGTTGCAGTGTCATCATATTCACTAAAATGGGGACTGTGTGCCCTCCCAAACTTGTTGTTTCGTATGCTTATTGGAAAGTAACTGGCACAGGTTTTATTTTTTTTTCCACAGGAGGTAGTTACATGAGACAGAAATAATACTGCTACTGCTGAACAAAAAACCAGAATGTTTGTTTCAAATCCTGTTTTTGTGCAGACTGAATTGAAAGATTTGTGAAGCTTTAGTTTTTCATTAATTTATAACATTAGGAATCTAGCATGGAAAGTCTCAGAGATAAATAGAAAGGGTGCATGCAAGATAATACTGGAACTAAAACCTCTTGGCTTTTCAAGCTTGGGTATACTTTAATCCTTGATGACAGTCAGTACTGCACAGACCTTTCTTCTGATCCTCTGACTTCCTCTCATAATTTTAGAACCTGAATTTGTTGTGACACAAAACAGTAGCAAGTGCATGATACATTTAGTATACACTAAAATGATATGGCAACAAGCAAAAATTTTAGTTAAACAGCAAGCTCAAGTTTCAGATGTTACCTGTTATTTTGAGTGTTGCATTAAATACTGTAGCATATAAATAATGTAGGATATTAATTTTTTTGAGTTTTTGAGAGTGTCATCTTTTACTGGATCCTGATTAAATGTTTAATCCTTCTGCAGTTTAGAATTGTAACATATGACATAAATTAGCATAGTAACTTTTGAGTATACCAGTTCCTACCAGTCTGTAATCTGGGATCTAAATATGAGACTGAAACATATAAAAGAGCAGTTAGAAACATTTCTATTGAGACATGAAATTGTTTCCTGATAAAAGCACAAGACATTTTCTTCTTCAGTATTTCTTTATATTTCATACTAAAATGTTTACGTTCTAAAGGGTGTCAGAATGGACACAACAAAACAACAAACTTAGTAAACAGAGCCTGTCCAAATGTTTGGGGGTTTTGAGTGCTGTTATTTTTCCATTTTACCACTAGATGGAAGTAGTAATCAATAAAAGCAGCAGTGCCCACCATAACTTAGAGCAGTTGAGTGAACTTTGGGTGCAGATTTGAAATGCTGTTTGTTTTCTGCAAATCTTTTTCTAAAGAACAGTTATGGTTACTGGCTTCGTGAAGAGACACATCTTGAGTTTAAAATGAAACAAAAATTCTTCCTGTATCGATACTGAACAGGAACATTTTGAAAGTATTGCTTTGATAATCTGTTGTGCTTAATTTAGCTCTAAATTATGAACCTTGGGTATTCCTTGATCCCACATATGCTTTATCGTGTTGCTTTATCCTCACAGCTTATGTTTTCTTTTGTTGTCTTTTTCCAGGAATGGAAGGAGCGATATGGAAATAGAGACGATTCCACTAGAAACAGAACTGTCCACACAGACCAAAAAGAATCCAGCTTCACAGAGACCAATGCCAATAGACGTAAGCTTTGTGGGTTTGGGGGAGGTTGGTTTTGTTTTACTTTCTTTACTGTCTTGTCTGCTCAACACTGGCTGTGTGAGTAGTTTCAAATATATTCCTTTTTGTCTTACGTGATGTGCTGATACATCCACTTCTGTGGCCTAGTGCCATCTTAAGATACTGAAAAGAGTGCTGTGTTTCTTTCCATCTCCAACACTTCAGCTAGTTGAGACTGGAGATTCTGGCTCTACTCTGAGACCAATTACTTGGTCTTAAAGGATATATAATGATTGCAGTTAGAGTAGCAGTTGTCAGGAAAGAAAATAATTATGATATGTCTTGAAGTTGGGTGTTGTAAATCACAGAATTTAGCTCATCTACTTGGAAATGAGCTATCTCAGACTGGAATAATGGAGAATAATAGTTGACCAGATAATGTGAAACCATTAACATACCACACAAGTGGGTACATTTTTATTTAATAATGTCTGTTAGCAAAATACTGCTTTCTGGAAGTTTAAAGCATCACAAAAGTTTATTTGTCAGAGTATTAGTCAGTTTTTTGTGCTCCTGTAAGCTAACAACAAGTAAAATGAAACTTAAGAAAAAGGGGAGGAGGAGGGAAGCTTTGAACGTGCTTTTGTGACAACGCTGGTAGATTTCCCCCTCCTCTTTAGAAAGTTGGAAACCCAGATTTTTAGTGGTAGACTAACCAGAATCCTATTTTAATGTTCACCATAAGAATATGTAGCATTCCAACACTAAAACCAGCCATAAGTACTTGCCTAGTGAAGGTGGCAGAGTGAACTGCAAAACAAATATATTTTATTAATTCTTGAGATTATCTCTTTAAAAACAAACAAAAGTTAATAAAAAACCCTCTCCAGCTAGCTTAGTTAAAGCCTGAAGCTGTGAAGATGAATGGATGATTGTTTGATTTAAAAATAAAGTTTGCATGTATAGTTTCTCATTTTCATTTTGTCTTCACAAGGTAGATCTCATCCTATTTGAGGAGCAAAAGAAAAGTTGTCGTTTCATGTGTTCTATGGAGGTACAAAACTGAAATACTATAAATTTGAGCGAGTTTAGTTTAATATTGAATCTGCTCTAAATTATGGAACTTTCACTTTGGATGAGATATTTATTTTTGTAGTGCTTTAAATTTGATGCCTCCAAGCTGTTCACAGAGCAAATGAGTGTCTTTCTTTCCTTTTACTTATTCAGCACTATCAAAGTATACCCGATCAAATGGTAGGACTGAAAGAGACAGAATAGAACTCCTCCAGGATGCAGAACCTTTGGATTTTAATGCAGACTCTGTTAATGATGACCCTCTTGAATTGGACTCAGGAAGGTGAGGAATCTTCTGTGTTATTTACAATTAAAAGATACTAATGTCTTGTGTCTTCTGACCTATGACAGCTGTGTCAAATATTTTCATAATAATAGTTTTGTAAACTAAATTTATCATTTCACCTCTTTTCCTTTCTTCCTTCTGCCTCATGATACAGGGCATTGTTTTAGAACCAATTAAAACCTAAAGGTTTTTCAGGTTTTTAGAAATGTCAGAGTAAGATTTGAATATAACTTTGTATAGTGGCGTTATCTGAAAATACTTCATATAAAACTGGCAAAGGACCAGTTTGTTAAGGAAACTTCCCGTGACTTTTCAGGAGGCACTCTGGCAATCACACTCTCACCACCCCAGACTTCCACTGCTGAGACTGAAGCTCCTTCACAGCTTGTGGCTCCAGTGACCCTACATGTGCCCTGTTTCACTCCCTGCACCCCCTGCTCCCACACAGTCAGACAAGTTTTACGTTTCCCTTTCCAGCTCAGCTACAAGTTTCCCATACCAGAGTCCCAGACATCTGGTTCCTTTAAGTAATATAATTGTGGTGCAGCGACAGAATCACAGCTCAAGTTTGTACATTCGGGGAGGGGCCCCAAACTAAGGAATTCCTGAGCTTTTATACCCTCACAGGCCATGCCCCTGGTACTCCGCAGTCTTCCAGCTCAGTCCTCAGCTCCTGCGGAGTCTCCGAGTGTCCAGTCACCTGGCTGGTGCCACAGGTCCCTGTGCAAAGGCTCGAGTCATGGCCCCTTCCCTGGGGCTTCCCCCATTTCCTGCTATCCAGGACACAACCTGCACACAGAGCTACCTGCACTAGGTGTATTCCTCAACAGACATAGGTACAACATAAAGTTTTCTGTAATTTCCTGCAAGGCTTCAGGCAGTACTTGATTTCTCTGTATAAAAGCCATTATAAAAGGCTGCAAGAAAGTAAAACTCGGTATTACAGGGCCTGTTGCAACAACACAGCTGGAGATCAGATCTTGGAACGACTGGAGTAAATTAAACTCTGAGCTCCTTGACCAGGAAGTACAAGACCATGTAGCTCTCTGTAACAGAGAATTTTTAGATTCTGTGGGTTTGACTGCAACAGCAAATTTCCTCACTCATAGAGTATCTTACATAACTGATTAGCTCTGCTCATACTTAAGAAACAAATATAATATTGCATGGGTGCTTTTTTAATCTAGGTCGTTATGGTGTAGAACCATTTAACATAAATAATCTAAAATTCCCATATAACAACTTATAATTTATTATTTTTCACTAAAACTAGCATACCCAATCAAAAAAAGTCACAAATGGTTTTAGTAGACTTCTGTTTATAAGCACACAAACTACTTTTTGGATGCCATTGTTTGTTTGGGTGTTTTTTATGTTTTGGGTTTTTGTGGTTTGTTTAGTTGTTGGTTTAGTTGGGTCTTTTTAAGAAGAAAGTCCTGTTCAACCAAAACAGGAAAAAAAGTTCTTTAAGACTCCCTCTTTAAGTATTCATATCACTGTTTTTCTTGGTCACATGATGTTTAATTTAATGACTATCTCATGGAAACAGTAATTCAGAAGAACTTCAGGTCCTGTAATTCACTGAGAGTTAAGGAGTAAGATTGTAGTGAGAGTTATTTGATTGCGTTGGTCTTTATTTTTTTATTTCCTGTGATATTTTTTCATATTTAAAATTGATTCTGCAGGTACCAGCCTGGCGGAAGATACCTGTCAATGTCTCGAAGCAAAATATTTGATGATGTCTAAGCTCCTCAATGCTAAAGAAAATTCAGTGGAAACCTAGCTCCTACTCATTGCTTGGAAAATACTGTATTTGTGATATATCACTGAACCATCAAAGACTGTTTCTGTTTAAAAAAAGAATATGAAGGAATAAGTATTTTGGAAATGCACATGTATAATAAGTTTACCACTTGTGATAAGAACATGCTTCTTCTATTGTAGATACTGTTGTGCATCAGTGTGGGCTTTTTGTGTCATGATGAAAAGGAGAAAACTATTAATTTAATAAATGGTAAACTCATAAATATAGCTTGAACTGTGTATGCAATTTGAACTGTAACAGTCTAAGTTCTAGGAAGAGATTTTCTGGAAGGATTTTTTTTTTTTTTTTGTACTTTAACTGATGCTATGAGAGCATCTTAATGCATCCAAAGTGCAGTTATATCAATTACCATAATAAACACTTTCTATAATTTTTCTATTTGAACTTCAGTTCAAAATCTCCTGAATAAAATCAAGGCTTCTTTTGCCTTCAGTGGTGTTGAATCAGACTCGTATAAGGAGAAAGATTGAGTAGCAGGCTGTTCCTCATAAAACCATAAAAATACACGTTCCAGTATTTAAAGAGTAGCTACAAAGAAGATGGAGACTCCCTTTTTACAAGGAGTCAAACAGAAAAGATGAGGGGTCATGGGTACAAGATACTCCTGGGGAGATTCCAGCTGGACACAATTGGAAATTTTTGCACAATGAAAACAATCATCCATTGGAATAATCTCCCCAGAGAAGTAGTGGATTCCCTAAGATTGGACACTTTTAAAATTTGGCTGGTCAAGGTCCTGGGTCATCTTGTTTAGACTGTGCATTTGCTGAGAAAGGTTGGACCATGAAATCATAGAGTCACCGAATGGCTTGGGTTGGAAGGGACCTTAAAGATTACTTAGTCCCAACACCCCCTGCCCTGGGCAGGGACACCTTCCACTAGACCAGGTTGCTGAGAGCCCCATCCAACCTGTCCTTGAACACTTCCAGGTATGGGGCATCCACAGCTTCTTTGGGCAACCTGTGCCAGTGCCTCACCATCCTCATGGAATTTCTTCCTGATATCTAATCTAAACCTGCTCTCTTTAACTTCAAAGCACTTTTCCCTTGTCCTGTCACTGCAGTTTCTGATGAAGAGTTCCTCTGGAGCTTCATTGTAGGCCCCTTCAGATACTGGAAAAGTTGCTATGAGGTCTCCTTGCAACCTTCTCTCAGCATTCTCAGCCTGTCCTCATAGGGAAGCTGCTCCAGACTCCTTTCCTTTCATGGCCCTCGTCTGGACTCCCTCCATCAGGTCAATGTCCTTCCTGTTCTGGGACCCCAGAGCTGGATGCAGTGCTCCAGGTTGGGTCTCACCAGAGCAGAGCAGAAGGGCAAAATCCCCTCTCACCTGCTGCCCACCCTGCTTTGGATGCAGCCCAGGACAGGATTGGCTTTCTGGGCTGTGAGCGCATGTGGCTGGGTTATGTCCAGCCTCTGACCCACCAGCACCCACAAGTCCTTATCAGCAAAGCTGCTGTCAATCACTTCTCCGCCCAGCCTGTAGGCATGTCTGGGATTGCCATGACCTTCACTGTGTTGAACTTCATGAGGTTTGTACAGATCCAGGTCTCAAGCCTGAGCCTCTGGATGGCAACCCCACCCTCCGGGGTGTTGACTGCACCACGCAGCCTGATGTCGACAGATAATCCTTGAGGTCCCTTCCCGCCTGGTATTCTATGATTCTATAAAATTTGCTGGCATAAATTTTGGAGCAATTTGTGTTGGTGAAAGAAAGGCTGTATTTTTTCTTTTCCAACATTGTATGCAGATAAATGATTTTAGCATGTGTAAATAGTTGAACTTGAATATGGACCAGGGTTTCACTGTTATAGGAGCATGTGTGCAATAGCGAGAATACATTATCAAAGATACAATGTCTGCTTAAGATCTTTACAGTTGTAATGGTTCAAAATTCTGGCACACTAGTGTTTTTGTAACTGTTAAAGAAATATGCTATGAAAATTGAGTTAAATACTGAAACATGAAAATTTGCACGCACCTCAGGCACGGCTTCAAAATTTAGAGTATTTCTTTAAAAGAAGGGAAATACATAGCATGACTAGATAATGGCAAACACTTTTAATATCCTGAATACCCTGGTTGCATTATGTATCAGTTTTTAAGGTGCCTGTATTTTTCAGTAAGTTGTTGCAAAAAGAATCATACTTATTCATTTGTATGTCATTCAAAAATGCCAATTACTGACAGTGTAGAAAAGGTTCACATTAATTTTATTGGTGTAGATATATTTTTAAACCGTAGTTACTTAAATGAATTTTCAAATGTAATCATAAGGTGAAAGATGTGGTCAAATTCATGATAACTGTGGTAATTTGAATAACTTAAAATATTGCTTTTTTGCAGTTTGTCTGAAGTCTTTACCACTTGGGAGTTTTCTTATGTGCTTATTGCAGACTTATGTTGAAAACTGAAAGAGAACATGTTTCTATCATATATTCTTTATCATGCTTCAAAAAAAGACATCTCTTAAAGCAGCTACAAATGAGTTGTTCTGAAAAGTAAGTTTTCATGAATGACCTACTAATTTTTAAAAATAGTGTGTTCTATCAAGTTTAATGTTAATGGGGATCTAACTCTACCTCCTGTGATTTAGTACGTGTTCTAACAGTAGTGGTATTTGTAATATATTGATCTGCCTGTTTTAAAACACTGAATTGTTACTATGAAGAAGAAAAAAATCTATTTGTATAGAAATAATTAATAAATTGGCAGACATACAATAATTGTCAGTTTTGTTCTTAGGTGAATACACTGAATGTCAGCCATGCCCATATGTATTCAAGCTCACGCAATTTCCAGATTGCCTGTATGAGGGCAGTTTTTTAGTTTGGGTATTTTATGTTTGTAAAAGCTTGTTCCAAATCTTATGGCTGTATCAGGGACTGGAAGTTGAGAAAATGAGTCTCTCTTTATTCAGAATTTTTTCTTTAGCATCTCTATGTTAGCATCTATTTAATTTATTTTAGTTCTACTTAAAAGTACAATCCTGAATTCAGCCTTATGTGAAAAGGTTTGTATATGGTTTTGGACATCCATCCATATGAATGCTTAGACTTGATATTTCTGTTTTAAAAATTTGTATTTCATTTAATTGCGCAGGAGTTTATTTACAAAAATCTTTGAATGAAAAAGGATTCAAGTTCTTTGCTTAACCCTTGAAATGTCACTGCAAAGGGATCTAATTCAGTGCTAATGGCAAAACTATAGAAGGAATGTTTGTTTTTCTGAATGTCTTACCTAGTCCTTGCTGACTTCAGAGACTTGGATCGAGCCTTCTTGGGGCCTGGTTTTTCCCCTCTCAGTGAAATGGCTGCAAACAGAATTTTCAGGGGAAACATGGTCAGGATTTTATATATAAAAGATAACTCATCCCTGGTGTAAGCCCTCTGTGCAGTTTTCACTGGAATACAGTCAATAATTTGAGGAGTTGACTGTATAAAATTAATGGCAGTGGGATTTCAGATTCTAACATAGACATTCTGAGCTCATTGAGGTGGGAATCTGCTGACCTTTTTTTGATGTTGCAGTGGAGTAAGGGAGTAACCAGTGGCTGCCTTTTGAGCTCTGTAAAGAGTTTCCTGGATTGTGCTTGGCAATCCCTGGTGTGTTATATCTTGCCTGGATGCTGTTAAGTAAGGAGCTGATAAGTGAAGTCATGTTTCATCTGTAGTGCATTGCTGACCAGCAGTTACTCTTGCACTAATTATGTGCAGTTTTTTGGCCAATTAATCTAAAGTGTGTGTGAAAACTAATTGTGGGTTTATATCACTAAATCTGGAAGACTTTCAATAAAGAAATAGGGAGTACAACTATAAAAGAACATTGTAGCAATAAGGGATGTGCCTGCATAGCATTTGCTATCTGCTTGAGCTAGTTTTAAACTCATTTGCTTACTGCTCATGCAAAGAATGCAGAACTTGCCTGGGGGCTCTGTGCCTAAGGATTTACCCCTCTCCTGAGATGTGGTGGCTGACTCATCTCTGGAAACATTCAAGGCCAGGCTGGACAGGACTCTGAGCACTCAGATCGAAGTCCCAGATGATTATGGGGGTGGTTGGACTAAATGGCCTTTACAGGTCCCTTCCAACCCAAACCATTCTGTGACTCTGCAGTGCTTCCCAGCCAGACTGTGGCAACTCTTGATGGCTTCAATGCTGCTGTAGCTTTGAGTCCCAGCCACGCTGCAGCTAAACGAAGTTAAAACTCGCTTTGGTATGTGGAGCAGTGACTATATTGTAGGCTAATAGTGTTCCTGCATCCCATTTGATGCTCTAGATTAGGTGATTTTTAATACAACTCCCTTGCAAACTGTGCTTTTGGGAACTGAGTGTTAATGTATTTTTCTGTCAATAAATACAGTCATATTTATTTGCAGCTGAAGAATGTCAGTTATGTATTTCTCTGTTATTTCACCTCTACATTACTAAGCAGTGAGTGTGTACATTTCACCATCACTTCCGCAGTTTCCTCTTTGTCTGTAAACCCTAGAAAACCCCCCTAAACACCAAAAATCCTACCTAAGTTAAGTACAAATGTTTGAATGTCTTCATGTCAAAGATCTAAATGAGTGGTCAGAGATTTAAACGAGTTAAAAGAATGCATGCAAGTCACAATGAGCTTCAAAAAGCTGGAGTGAAAACAGTAGCTACTTTAGTTCTCTGTCAGTGTTGGAGTTCCTAAAAAGTACAGATAGCAAAAAGCTCTAGTCAAACTCTACTCCTACATTAGATTTGTAGTTATCTTTTTCATGTGTTTAAAAATATACATATTCTTACATGGATATTGGGAAATAAGTCCTCTGCTAAAGAGAGGTGCATCTCAGCAGTGAAGTGAGGGAGTCTTTTTATGAGGGAAGTTAAAGGATATGTAACTTCTATTCTGTGCTAATAGTGACACTTTGGGCAAATGACAATGTAGCTTATTATTTAGGTAAAGTAACATGTAACAGTAAGAAAAACTTTATACTACTGTAACTTAGCACTCCTGGAAAAACTATGATATATAATCTGCCTTTATTTTGCAATCAAGCACTTGTAAAATAGTCATTAGCAGAATTGATAGGAATGGTGGAAAGCTGCTGTCTTTTCAATATTTATTCTTGCTGTTTTAAAACATAACATGACAACAATTTTTACATATGAAGTAAAAAAGTGATTACTATGATTTTCTGTGATTATGATATTTTGTATTAAATTTATCTTGGAATACTGTAAATGTTATGTGAAAAATACTACATATTCAGTTTTCATTATTGCTGTAATTACTTGAAATCTGAGGGGCATTCACAATACCAAATAGAGATCACTTTATGAAGGAGAACTTTTTATGAGGCTTCTTAAAGAAATCTGACTTGTTCATTACAGAAAAATATGTGCATCTTAATTATTAACAAGAACACTACTAAGGGGATATGTTGTGTCCTAGCTTTTATTTTTTATTTGAAATTCAGAAAAATTTTTACTTTTTTCAGAGCAGCTTAGTTTGTGAATCTTGTAAACTTTCTGAAACTTTTACATTCCTTTTCCCTAATGGGCTCTGCAGGAATATGTACTGCTTCATGGCAGCTATCTAATACTAGCTGTGCCTCTAAGTAGTCTAGTCTGAAGCTGAGACACTCCTACACCATTTGATTATGTTGACAGAAACTCAGCATTCCTACCAAAAAAAAGCATGTTGAACTAGATCCCTTTTTAACACGTTAATTGCTGTAATTGATTTTATTGCATTATATTTGGTACCTTCTGTTTGGGTCATATGGTAAACACAGTTTGGTTTATTCTTTGTTTCTCTTAGAATGCACTGGAATGTGTTCCTCAGCATGCTTTCGTGTGCATGTGTGTGTTTTAGTTGTAATTGACAGGCAATAATAATATGCAGCTTCAGTTATTTCATCAGGATAATATTGCTATATTTGACATATTCCTGTGAACTCTAATAGTTTTATAATAATAGCTGTCACTGTAGAAATTAATTATTTTCTATAGAAATACATTGTGTTTCTGTAGAGGTATCTGGAAGATAAGGGAATTCATTTGTAAGCCTAGGTTTAGTAATAGATCTTCATTCTCCAGTGTATATCAAGATAGGCTGTAGGAGTGCTGCTTATGGATAGACTATCTTCTTTTGCCTTATGATACAAGTATGTATGCATAAATACCTTGTTTTGAAATTCAGTTACAAATTTTTCTCTGTAGTGTTCTAAATTATTGTTGTACTGGATATATTTTTGAAATGTGTGTAATAATATATAGTCAAAGAGTTAAGTTGGCATGAAATAAATCATTTCTGCAGTACGTTTTCCCCGGTGTATTTTAGATATTCATACTTCTCCAAAATGTTTTTGAAAGTGAGATTTTAGAGAAATTAGATCTATTTCTTTTTTTCCAGATGGAAATCCTGTTTACAAGACAATCTGGCCTTTTTTTGGTCATCTTTTTGCATTTTCTTTTAAGCAGATTAAAAAGGGAAGCTGAGAAGATTCTTGTGTACCTGAGCATGTTGTCACAGTCTGAGACTTGGTCCCTTTACTGCAGCTGCAGAAGGCCAAGCAGCTCCTGCGAGTGCCAGGAGACAGAGGTGCAGCCAGGCTGGCTGAGGGTGTGAGTGTCCTGCAGCACCTTGAGGAAGCCCATGAGGGCGCTGTGTGCTCCTGAGACTGACTGGGCAGTGGGTATTGCTGTGGGGTGAAAGGTGGGGTCCCTACACCTGCCCCTCTCCTCTGTAAGCACTCAAACTAAGACATAATTTACTCTGGACCCTGGGGCCACTGGTGAGCCCCAGCACAGGAAGCACATGGACCTGTTGGAGGGAGTCCAGAGGAGCCCATGAAGATGATCAGGGGCTGGAGAACCTCTGCTATGAAGACAGGCTGCTAGTGGTGGGGTTGTTCAGCCTGAAGAAGAGAAGGCTCCACGGAGACCTTACTGCAGCCTTTCAATACTCAAAGAGAGTTGATAAAAAAGATGGGGACCTACAGACCTTAGGGCCTGTAGCAATAGGACAAGGGCAGCGGTTTTAAACTGAAAGAGGGTGCATTGAGAATTGATATGAGGAAGTTTTTTGCAATGAGAGTAATGAGACACTGGCACAGGTTGCCTAGAGAGGTGGTGGACGCCCCATCCCTGTAACATTCAAGATCAGACTGGAGGGGGCTCTGAGCACCCTGAGCTGATTGAAGATGTTCCTGTTTATTGCTGGGAGGTTGGAACTAGGTGATCTTTACCGTTCTCTTCCAACCTGAATCATTCTGTGATTCTGTGAGTGATCTGTGTATGTTTTTTTTTTTTTCCAGAGGTGGTTTGAATAGTGAAGTGAGTCATTCTCTGCATAGTTAACCAGCCACACTCTTCCTCCAGACTCAGTGTGATAAGTTACTACTCTAAATCTACCAGTATTCGGTTTAGATGATAGGAATTGTCCTTATCAAACACTAACTTCCTATTATTCTTTGTCAGATGTTTATTTGCTTGGAGAGCAATATAAATCCTGGTGTTCAGTTGTTAGCAGTTGCTAATGAAACTACTTGAGTGCTCAGTGAATTTTACATCTCCTGAAATAGCATTTGATTGACTGAATTGCTAGGCTTGTGAACTAACTCTACCCTTCCCTCTGCAGCTGTGCCTGCACAGTGCCATGGTGCACCTGCCACAGCATGTTGCTTGCTGATCCTTGTCTCTGCTCTGCATGCTGTGATAAAGATCTTAATCCTTTCTCTTCATAAATGTCCTGTCTTTTGCCTCTTGTTGTGCCTTGGTTCATTATATACCGTTGCCTTGAGGATTTTTTGAGAGCTTTATCAAAAAGCCAAAGTTTCTCAGAGCCCAACTTGGGACAGAAGACACATTTTTTTTTTTTCCATTCTTGGAGAACATGACCTGAGCTGCAAAGAGAGATTCAGCTCATGAACAGGGGTCAGGTATCAGAGAGGTTTATGAATGTGGGTTATGCACAAACACAAGAAAAACTCTTGGGTTCCTTCCACAGAAACAGTTTATCTGGTTAAAAATGTGCGTTTTGAATCGCTCAGTCAACATCAAAGCAAGAGAACAACTGAGGCTGTGCCTAGACATGCTTTGTGGAAACCCACTAAGCCTCTGAAATCCAAGTGAGCACTTGGAGTTAAACAATTCACTGTCAAACAAGACAATTTCCAAAGCTTAGGAAAGATCATCTAAGTAAACTTCACGAAGACCATATGCCAGTCGGAATTTTTCTTATGTGTTCTCTATTCCTTTTTTTCCCCCCGAGTCTGGCTCCTTTCATAAGCACTTGTACATCTGTAAAAGCATCATGCTTTTTATTTTGGAAGATTCTGCTGGTTTTAAATCTAAGGGAATCATGAGGAAAATGCAAAAGTAGTGTACTACTCCAATATATTTCAGTTTGCAAGTAACAGCCTTCAAGCTCAGGTTTCAGAAATAACTAAGTCTATTGGAAGAGGCCAGCACCCATGGCAGCCAGTGTGACACAGCACCACCCCCTTGTGTGTGTCACAGTGTGTGGGAAGGAGTGATGCAAAGTCAACCCAGGGCAGAGAGAGATAGGACAAAGGAAGTGGGTTGAGAGGCAAAGCAGAGTGTGGGAGAGTATCTGAGCAGGGTGGCCAAGGGAGGTGTGAGCTCTGCTGGCTCCTGGGGTAAATTTATACCTTTTGCTGCTCTCAGCCTCACCTCACATTTTCTGTAGGAAATCTGATAGCAACATGCTGATGGCTTGGCCCTTGAGGTCTAAAAATATGTACCTTTGACTACAGAGGAGCAATAAAAACCTATGTTGGGCTGAGTACTGTGCAAACACCCTGTAGCTTTTGCCTCTCATTTCTGGTATCAAACCTCTGCATAGTTCATGGCTTGAAGAGTATCCTGAGAGAAGGAAAAGGAAGTGAGTTGGGAGGGAGTGTGAGCAATCGTGCAGTTCAGAGCACCAAAATAAAGTACTAATGTTTTTTTGCCTCTCAGACTGTTCAGTGGTGGGTTGTGAAGACAAGGACAGTTGGAATCAGGGTTTCTGCACTAACACTTAAAAGGGCTTCACAAATGCCCAGAAACTTGTTATGTCCGAACAATAAACAGAGACTGTTGCTGCAGGCTTGAATGCTGATGTGCTGTAAAGGGATAGCCAAGCCAGTGCAGAACAAGGGGACTGGGATTTGCAGGCTCAGAGAGTGAGTCGGTAGGCAGGATCTGTCCCAGGTACCCACAGAGGAGAAAGCCCTCTGCTAAATGGGGCAACAGCATGAACGTTGGTGAGTGTACCCCTATGGTCAGTTCTCAGATTTGGAGGGAATTTACGGCTAGAAATAAATTAAAACCCTAAAAACACTTCCAGAAAATGGGATGGACTTGCTTCCTCTTTAAGCAGACATCTGTTGAAATGCTCCAGCAATATAATTAGATATTCTGTCACCATTTACTGGGAACAATTAGTACTACTGAGCCTTAGGAATTACTAGGAACAATAACGACTAACAAGCATTAGGAACTAACAAGCTTGATTCTACTCTCATTGAAATGAAGACCTGTGTCAGCAGCAGTAGCAGAGTGTGTCCTGGGTGGTTATTTCTCTGGGAACTGTTACAGAGCTTGACTGAGTTCACTAGTGTATTTGAATAAAGAACAAATATGAGACCAGTCATTTGATTAGCTACGGAGTCTATCTATTGGAGCCCATAGCTTGTCAATCCTTTGGAGGAATCTCAGCTGTAATGTTCGCAGTGTGGCAATTTGTGGCAATTTTATTTACCATAGGTCAAGATGACACTTGCACATACTTTGGGGTAGATAGACTGGGCCAAACCAGTATTCCTCCAGAAGAGTATGTTCAGCAACAAGGCTGAGAATAGCTGGCCCAATGAAGAAATTTGAGCTCTTGATTTTTGCTCTGAAAACTTGTGGCACTCGCAGAGAACAATAAAACATGAGAGTCTGTAAAATTATTCTCTGGTTCCAACAGTACAGTGTTGGATTCAATAATAGTTTCCTTGGATGCTTACACTTTTGAGATATTTTTCATTTCTCTATTGCTTTAAAATCAAGAATTCCAATAGTCTCTGCTGTCTGCCACCTTGGCTTCTGCCACAAAATCAGAAGAGCAGGCTAGCAACTGTTACCCTATGTAGATTGACAGAATTGTTAATGTCTTTAAAAAAAAAAAAACTACATAAGCAGTCAAATTTGTATTGGATTTGATTGTTCATTCTTTTCCCACATTTTCAAATTTGCTCTGTTCCCAAATTTCTGCTGTTAGTTATCATAGAAAGAGGCACAAAACTTTTCTTCACATGGTGCCAGAAGTCCACAGCTAAGTAGGGATGAAATACAAAGACACAAGACATATGAGTGGCCATCCCAGTGGGCACTCTGCTACATCACACACCTTAATTTTCTGTGGCAGAGCAGGAAGGATTAAAAACATCAACCATGTTATACCAAACTTCTCCTTCAAGGAATTGAGATCTTTGAGCATAATATTGGTATGCCAGCTGATTCATAAAACTCAGCTAAGTGGTGAACTTCTATTTGTAATGCAAGAAAAGAAAGACTCTACCTGGATGCTATTGTTTTTGAGCATTGTAATTGCTACTTCCTTGCCAAATCTGTAAATTGTGAATTCTTTAAATTTTAATGGTTTAGAAGTTAATGAAGCTGGTTAACTCTTCAATTGATCCTGTTAAAAAGAATAATAAAGTATACATAAAAAACATCCTTGATGCTTGTTACCGCTGCAATGGTAAGCTTAAATTTCTTTCTGAACTTGTACTTGCAAGATCAAATTTCTTTCACAGCATGTCTGCTTACACAGGAGCATGTATCTTGTTTCAGCAGCCTCCTTGTCAGCTACATGTGTGACTGTCCCAATCAAACTCTGCCACTTCCCATCCCACACCACCACACACTCTTCTGGACTGCTTGCTCCTTTCCTTGTGACAGGAAATCATGGGTTGCTTTCCAACAGACCTGAGTTAAGTATCTTTGTGCTTGAAATTGGTCCCAGTTTTCAAGTGAGACAAAGTCCTGCCTTCCAGAAAACCACACACAGTCTTGCAAAACTCTAGACAACAGGTTGTGCTGGTGGGCAAAATCTATTTAAGTATTTGCCTATGTGTACAGCTCGCTAGCTCTCCACACCAGCCACGCAATGAGAAACTTGTTGAATGTACTTCATGACAGCTCCAAACTCATTAAATCCCTGAGCTCAGTATAGCGATACTTTCATCTTCCTCATCAATTGAAGAACTTCTTCCCAGTTCTCTCCAAGGTTTTACACTGACTATGGAACAAGATTTGGGCAAGACCAGAGCAGAATTTTTCAGGAGGAACTCTACCCTGCCTCCTGCAAGAGTGAAGGACTGGGCTGAGCTCTTAGCATGGGCAGAAGAACTTCAGCGTTTGTGATGGTTTGGATCTGAGTTGTGACATTTCTGAACAACCATGTGTCAGGAACCCCTAATTCAACACATTGTTCCTTTCTAGGAAACTTCTCTAGGAAAGACTGTGGGTTAGAGACTCAATGAATTAAGTGTTTTGTAAACTTTGCAAAAGAAGGCTTGTACCACCCAAGAGTTGCTCCAGTGTGCTCCCTGACTTCTGAGTTAGACATCAAGGCAGGGGACTGATGCCTTACCCATTCCACATATGGAAGATTTCTCACACTGATGAGCAGGACTGTCCCAATGAAAAATCCAAAACCTTGAGGGAAAATGTCACTCCACCCAAGTAAAAGACATGTTGGTTTTGTGCTTCCTTTCTTTCCAAATGCCTCAGTTTACTTTAGTTTAGAAATGCTTAGTATTTTATTCAAAGCATAAGATTCACCAGAGAAATATCTGGATTGAAACTGTAGGACTTAATTCCTTGAATGTGTTTACCTAAAGTCTGTTTTAGCTTGCAGCATTAGATTTGACTAGGAATAACATGGTAAAGAACTGTTTGTGCATGGGCAAGGGAGAGAGAACTTCCACTGAATGACTTTTGCAGCCTTACTTCATTATTTGAAGCATATTATTTAAAAAGCTACTGTCTGGGACTGTGAGGAATGGTGGTGGGCTTTGCAGGTAACACAAGCTGCCTAAGGAACTGTACACAGGAAAGACCAAGACTGTGCACCTGCCCTGCACAAACCTGTTGGAGTTGCTGTCAAACCCTTTTTTATATTCAGCAGTGCAGTCCTGGCCACCAGAGTACTTGGTACCTTGGCAGAGATTGGACTATTCCCATTGTAACTCACATGATATTTCCAATATTTTCAAATGGAAGACATTTTTAACGTTATTTTATTAACATTTAACTCTGCCTTTGTTTCTTTTTCCTCTGGATTCTTCAGAGGCTAAAATTAATCTTTTCTTCAAAAACGAGGAATAATTAACACTTGCTTTTTCACAGCTCTGGGGTAAAAGGAGGCAAAGAGTTCACAGTTAGTTCTGATCTGAATCACATTTGTGACAATGTCAGTCAGAGAACAGCTGGATGTCAGGCACCAAACCTCTCAGAAAGACCCACTGGCTGGGGGTAAGTCTCTGTGCTCTCATCCTCCAATTTACCCACTTTGTCCCTAAGAAACAAACACTATTTTGTGCCATGTAATGACAAATCCTACAAGATAAGCTTGAAGCTCCAAATTTCCCAAGGGACCAGGGCTCCCTGTTTTTCTTTAGAAACTGAAGAAGTCTCAGGACTTCTCCCACCTTCTTTCTTGATCCTACATAACATGCTGGTGATGGCAGGAGAAGGCTGTTGACAGGTCAGGCAGCACAGTATCAGAGGAAAAGCTGGACTTGCACACTGGAGTTGCCACTTGGGGGAGTCTGTTACAGTCTGGGAAGTGGCATGCCATGGCCTGCAGCATGGCACTGCAGCCTCTGTCCTTGGCCGAGGTAGCTGGTGGTGGAATAAACATGCCATTCCTAGAGCTTACATAATATTTACAGTTGTGGTATAATTAGAAATAACATTTGTCTTGTAATATTCTATTCTAAGAAATGTTTTGTTATTTTTTTTGTGGACCACTTTTTGGTTTGGGGTGAGTGTTTTGTGGTTTGTTTTTTTTTTTTCCCTTTTCTTCTTGGCATCATCAAAATGGACATTCTTTGGCGACATCTGGGTCGTATGACTGTTTGTACAGAAACTTGTGAGGTTTCATCCATCAGAAGATAGTGACTTCCCCCTGTAGATAACAGACATGACAGATTATGCAATTTCTGGGTAGATGATGTTAGCAAATTCCTGTTAGCATTATCTGGCCTCAAACACATGGAATGGTGTATCAGAAACATGACAGTAATTGTAGTCTGGTTTCTTGTTCATATGGTAGAACTACCTTTTTCACTAGCATAAATCCATTTGAGACAATATGACTAATTTGTTTTTAAAAAGGATAAGTCTTCAGACAGAAATAGTAGTTTACAAATACTTGAATGCTGACTTGTGCCAGTATTCCAGACTTGATCCTGTATAAATGACTGCATCCTGGTAGCTGCTAGTGGTTTGTACCGTGGCAGGTTTCCCATCAACATCAGTGTCTGCAATGGGGATTACTACAAGACACAGACTGAGAACATTAACTAGTGTAAAGGGTTGTGGTTTGGGTGACTCACTTCAGGGAGTACTATAGACACCGGCACTTCATCTCTATTGCATCAGGCCTGACCACACACCTTAGATGCCACGATTCTAAAATCAGAAGGAGCTTTGCCAGGGAATAAACTTAAGACTTGACTAGTGGAAAAGGTCTTGGAATACAGCAGGGGCTGTAACATGTTGTAACTTGGCATGTGGAGTTAGAAAAGTGTGGGGAATCCTGCTACCATTTCTGCAGCATGGGGTGTGCCTACTTGCCTGCATTTCCCTGTCTGTTGCCCACTACAACATGTGCCTGCAGATCTGTGCCACCGTCCAATGCTCCTTGGTCCCTTCCCACTCTACGCACTGTATGAGGTTTGCAGCTGGCAACAAGAGTCACATATCTCAGAAAGAGCAGGAGTGATGTTACAAAGTGCCTGTTGGCCCCCTGCTAGGAGATGAGTTGGAAAAGGTCTTCATGCTTATCTCCCTTCTGTTGTGCTCAAGGTCTTGTTTCTGGTCAAAAAGAAAGAACAGCTCACATGTAAGTAAGGCCAAGAATTTACTGTTAATTAAAATTTAAAGAGTATATTATTGCTAATCCAAATCTAATTGATATAGAAAAAGAAAGAATAATACTGCAGTTGTAACGTCAATGTGGGAAAAGTGCCTATAATATTATTAATAATACAATTACAACATACTATAATACAAATACAATACACCTCTTTTTTATCCATTTTCTTGGATTGTACTCACCCTTCCATTGTTCCTCTAGGTCTTAGAGTCAGCATCTTCTGACTACAGAATGACTTAAAACTGTAAATCTTCAGTTTCTGATGTCCTTTGTGGGAATATTATCACGCTGATGCTCTAGGATCTACTTGAGGTCTTTTGTCTGTGACTCTGAAAATGCATTTACACCTTTCTTTTTTTTTCACTAGTCTTCAGCTACATATTACAGCTGAATTTACTGTATGTGGTGTATTCCACCTATGCTAAAGGCTCTTAACTTTTGTTCTCTTTACTACCCCTAAACCCAGTTTTGCCTAGTGCCAGGTCTGTATTTCTCTGACCATTGATGCGGAGCTGTGGGATCTCCAATGCCAAGCCTGTGTCCCAAATTTTATCATTTCATGCCTGTACTCCTCTATGCTCCATGCACTGTCTCCAGCTTGGTATTTCTTGATCCTGTATTGTGTTAGATGTAAACATCTCCATTACACATAGAACTACTAATAGTTACTGCTATCTGTATAGACCGGCACCATACAAAGATAAACCAAATTAAAATTAATTACTGTAGGCAACTGGTCAGTCAGAAAAATTGCTGTCACAGAAAGTAAAACAAAGTGGTAGGCAGACAAAGTAAGCCTGTCAGGCCCTCATCCTGAAGCTCTGCCAAAGCTGGTTGCCTGTTGCTAGCAATGGCAATGCCAGGTTACAGGGCTACCTTACTGCTTTTCCAAGCATTTCTTGCTTGCTTCTCAGGGAATTAGGCATGTTATGGTGTAGTATGTCCAGTGCAAGTCCGTATGTCTCTAGTCAAATGTTTACTGATGAAAGAGATTATCCAGATTTTGGATGTTTTAGAAATCAATAGCTATGAGTGGAGCAGCAAAGCAAGGAACAGGGGGTTTTTTATGTTTTTTTTATTTAGTCTCCCATACCATCCTTCACCAAATTAAGCTTTGGTGCACAAACAAACCTTTCCTACCACTAGAACTATGCTGCCTAACTGGAATTAAAGGTTTGAATTGTTTATGTCAAAGGCATGAGAAAAATCTTCCTGGTCAGATAATTCCCTAAGCACTGTGATTTTTTCAGTTGGTTGTAGTTCACAGGGGACAGTAGGCAGATGGAACTAGTTTACACATACCCATTCATGTGAATTCTTTTTTAAAAAAAGGACTTTCATACTAAGATCTGTTTGGCTGGAGCCTTTAATGTCACTGTAACAGAAAGAGACAGAACACTATAGAAAGACATCTCTAATTGGATTTCTAAAACTGATGTGTTGGGAGTTGGCAGTTTCTCACAGTCAAAGCCACAGAAGTTCACAAGTTCTAGCTGGAGTCTCCTGTCTCAGTGGTCTGTTTTGTCTATGAAGAACATGCCCAGACTGGATGCTGGAGGATGAAACCAGAAAAAAACAATTCGAAAGCCAAACTATAGGGAATCAGTAGATAGTGGAGAAGGGGCCTGTCTTCATCTTAATTCCATATATGTGCCCTGTGAGAGCTGTGGGCTCAGGTCAGAACTCTGTGCTGTGATGGCAGGTTCCCCCAGTGTTCTCTGCTGAACACTGTGAATGTCTGTGAGAGACTCACTCCCTTGGAAGCTTTGAGGGAGACTGACCCTAAACTCCCTTAGGTTTGCCTGAGGTATGTCAAAGACACGTACACATGTCCACTGTTAAGATAGGGAATGCATGCACTTATTTTAAGAGGGACACTTTCCCAGAAATCTAAAATTTAGTGAGTTTTGAAAGTGCACAAGGTGCTAAGTAATTTTAGTTCCACCAAGGCTGAAATGTAGCATCCTCAGAAAGCCTGATGTTTGATGACCTAGCCTGGAATTAAAAACCTTTAAGTTTGACTTCTACACCAGGCAAACAGGAAGAAAGGAATTTTGGAGTTGCTGGTGGAGAGCCAGCTGAACATGAGCCAGCAGTGTGCCCAGCTGTCCAAGAAGGCCAATGGTTTCTTAGCCTGTATCAGGAACACTGTGGCCAACAGGATCAGGGCAGCCATTGTCCCTCTGTACTCAGCACTGGTGAGGCTGCACCTCAAGTCCTGTGTCCAGTTCTGCGTCCCATACTTCAAAAAGGACACTGAGGTGCTGGAGACACTCCAGAGAAGGGCAACAGAGTGAAAGGTCTAGAAAACACATCCTGTGAGGAGCAGCCGAGGGAGCTGCAGTTGTTTAGCCTGGAGAAGGGAAGGCTCAGGGGAGACCTTATCACTCTCTACAACTACTTGAAAGGAGTCTGTAGCCAGACGGGTGTCAGCCTCTTCTGCTATGTCTAAGGCCAAAGGATGAGAGGGAGTGTCCGTAAGTTACGCCAGGGAAGATTCAGATTAGACATTAGGAAAAAAAATTTCACCAAAAGGATGTTCAGGCATTGAAATAAGTTGCCCAGTAAGGAAGTGGAGTCATCATCTCTGGAAGTGCTCAAGGCATGTCTGGACGTGCACTTGGAGATACGTTGAGGGTTCATCATGGCGGTGCTGGGTTGACAGTTGGACTCAATGACATTGAAGGTCTCTTCCAACCTTGATGATTCGGTGATTCTGTCATTCTGAGGACCATGCTTAGACTTTTACGTCCTTCTGTTTTTCTTGAGTATCTGTGTGATGCAGCCAGCCGGTTGCCAGCAGTGCTGTTTCAGCTAGAAAGTGTTAGGGCCACCCCATGCCTCTCCTTCTCCTCAGGCTTTGGTCATTGAGTCCCAGCAAATCTGCATTAGAGCCATTGTCACAAGGTTGGCAAGCCTGTTGGCAGAGACATTCTTGCTGGACTTTTCCAACCACATCACCTCTTGCCTTCCAGCCCTCATTTATCAGGCAAGGATACCCCAAAATCTCGACAGCTGCTTGCAATACCAGATGTGACCTGCAGGCTATAATAACTGAGCACTTATGGTATGTGTAACTGTGAGAACTTCACAAGGAGTAAATATGTTAGTGGGTTCAGAAACTTGGGGCTAAAGAAACTCATGGAGAACAGATCCATAGGTGCAACAGCTCAGGAAGCTGGGAAATGTCTGGTTGCTGTAGGACAGACAAAGTAGAACTCCTCTGAGGGATGAGGCATGCCCAGTGCTTGTAAATCAGTGGTGGCTGCTGCAGGGATTAAGAGTTTGGGCCAAATAAACTTTTAAAGGAGTTGAATGTTCAGGTCCTTGTGATCACAAGCCACAAGGTTTTGGGCACTGCAGTATTAGGAGAGGGTAAATGGCAGTACTGGGCGTTCATCTATTTTGAGATCTGACCCTGGGTCTTTAGTCTACTGACACATCCCTGTACAAATCTGTTCTTCACAGACAGAGAATGGAGACCGTCACTGAGGCAACAGCTGTTCCTGTGCCAAGGTGGCACCATCTCAGGACTCCTGTGCAGATGAGCCTGGCAATATCTCACCTTAGGGTGACAGAGGTCACTTCTAGAATGTGCAGGCCATGGAGAGAAGGGACTCTGGGACATCACAAAGCTCTCTAGAGCAGTGGGTGTCCCCAGCCATTTTGATGCCTATCACCAGCATGTGATAGTGCTGAATTGTGCTGCCCCTGGTCGATAAAAACATCTAACTCACATGTCACCAGCAAGTTTCTGGACCCAGGAACCAAAACAGTCCCCGGTAATTTGGAGAGGAATCTCCAGAGAATAACAAGAAATAGCTACATCCTACTTGTGGTTTTTTCAGAAATGGTACCACACAGGCTGAAGTCTCAGCTGCAATCAGTTTGGCTCCAGCACTGGCAAGGGAAGCATTCCCCTCCCTGACAGTACTACAGCTCCTCTCTCCACCACCACCTTCCTCCAGATACTCCTGCAGCAGTGCATTGCCTGGGTATGCTCTCGCCGGTACAACTACTGACATTGCTACCTACCACCTTTTACTCTCCTGCCTAAGAGTTGCCTGCATGATTCCATTTACCTGTAAAACCCGACATTTCAGAGGACTGGGAAGGGTGCAAAAAAGTTATCAAGACTTCCCCTCTTGGCATATTCCTGTGCCAATTGCAGAGACTTCCCAATCACCCTTCCTTCCACAGGCCATTCCAGCACTTTGTGATTGTCTTTAGGGAGGCCTTTTTGAGGAGAAGCTGGCTGAAACCTCTCTGGTTTTGGCTCCCTCCTCTTTGCCCCCTTCACTAAGGACAGATTGTTCTGTTTTTTGTTGCAGAGAGCTCCAGACTGTTCTTGTTCTATTCTTCCTTACTTGCCCCAGTTTGATTAAGGACAGCTTTTCAGCATCAAAAGGTATCTGATCCCACTAAATGCTGGGCCCATTTAACTGTTTTATTCTGTGGACAAAACAGAGAGAGGGTTGAGTACAGAAGTTTCTCATGCATGTTAGACTTCCGTTGCATTGTTTCACTGTGGTTGACAGAAACTTGCCAGTATTTTTGAGAAATGTAATAGAATAAAAAAAAAAACCCTAGCCCTGCAACATTGTTTTTTCCACTTGGCCTGAAATATTTAAAACCTAAAAGTTTCATTATTTCAAGGCATGGGATAAAAATAAGCAATTTTTAGTAAACACTAGTTGCTGAACTTCTTAGAAAGCTGAAGTAGCTAGAGTTTTAATTTTCTGTTCTCCAACTGAGAGTAGATTTGTGGGAGATTTTCAAGAAAAATAAAAATTCTAAACAACTATCTCCATTTCTGGAATGCTCCTGGTCTAAAATCACCTTCAAAAACTTGTGAAGTGACACATGCCTTTAGCAGCTAACATAGTGTTAAAAAAATAAAATCTATTTGTGCTGCCCCAGAGTGAACGGGGAAGGCAAGTAAAGGTAAAGGTTAGGAATACTGCAGATGTGTAGCCAAGCAGATCAATCCGTTGTGCAGGCGCTGCTGGCAGCGTGCCCTCTTTGTCCTGGAAAGGCTCCTGAGCCCAGAGGGATGAACTGAGGGTCAGTGCTGTGGGGTCAGACCCATGTGGAGGGACTGGGTTGCATCTCTGTTACCAGCAGGTCTGGGGACCGGACCAAGCAGGTAGGTGGGTGGTGACCCCCCCCTTTGGAATTACTTCAGTAGCATGAGCACAGTCTGCATGTGCCAGCTGCTCTTTGCTCTGAAAAACAGACAATTAATTTCAGCTGGATAACTAAAAACCACACAGGGACAGAGTGTTTTTGAATATAAAAGCATTTTATTTGGAGTCATAGTTCAGATGGATTTGGAACTAGGTGATCTGTAAGGTTCCTTCCAACACAAACCATTCTATGTTTTTTTGATTTAATTGGATTATATCTTGGTTTAAAATCAGAATACTTTTCCCTTGACAATGTACTTACCACAAGGGTTTCTTTTTTAGTGTATGTGAAACTTTCTTAATTTTAATGGCAGGAAAAAAACCTGGAGGTTTATCCTGTAAAATTAGTCTTCTTTGGTGCACAGTGTTCTGAGACTTCATGCTTGCTACTTTTTTTAACCACCTAATTTAGTTGTATTGAACACTAACAACCATGGTGATTGATAAGCAGCTGTGTTCACTTCTCACAGCTGCAGAGCTTCTCCACAGTGAAGGTCACAGGTGACATATTAATAAACAGTGCTATCACATGAAAACTAAATACAGCAAAACACCCAGAGCCTCTTTTTTTGAGACACTTCTTATAATGCTTCTAAGACATTTCTTATAACTTTCCTCCTCCTCCTGTCTAAATTCAGTATGAAATCTGAAACTTTGGAAACTTGAATCGACAAGTTCTCAATCTCTGTCATGAATTTGTAGATCATATTAGACCTCATAGTATGTTTTTCTTTGTAGATTCAGTCCACTGCTGAATCATAAACTCAGCAGACATTTCACGGTGTTCAGGCAAAACCAAAAATCAAACACATATGTATTCAGACCTAGTTAGAAAATGGGGAGGAAAAATTCCAGAGTTCTGACAAAATGTCTATCTCCTTTGTGATAAATTCTGAATTCACTGAATTCTGCTTACAGCTTTGTACACAGTAATACAACAAAATAAGCTTCATCACAGCCTGATGCAATCTGAGACACCTGAAAGCATATTAATAATTTTTCAAACTGGTAACTCATAAACAAGCACAGACATGGTAGAGTCCAGTTTTCAGAGGCGCATGTGGAAGGGGGAGTAAACATCTATATGTGTCTGTATATGCCTTGGCTCACTGGCAGAGGGCAGGAAAGGCAGCAGAAGGCTGCTGAGTATCCACATGTTCAGTTCACTTATTTTTTTGCTTTCAAGAGCCCATCCTGGTTGTTCTAATCTGCATGCACCCTTCTGAAAGCCAATGCAAATTTTGCATCTGAGGAATTTCTTTACTGAAGTGGAATGCTGAATTCCAAGGAGTGACTTGTTCAGTGGAAGCAATTTCTGCAGGCCCTGGTGCCTCTGCAGAGTGTGTGAGAAGGCAGCAGGAGCTGCTTTTTCCATGCCAGCAGCCCAAATAATGTTCCTAGGCCCTTATCTCTTCTGTATTCCCAGGATGTCCCTGTAGAACAGATCCCAAAACAAAGCTAGTAGATGGGAGGATGTTACATTTTCACAAGGTCAGTATTTCTGAATCAGTAAATGATCAAACAAACATTGTTTCCTGCTTGTGCATTAATGTGCAATCAGCTGCCAGATGAGAGATATAAAAGCATATTTTAAGTCTTGCACAAGCTTCAGTTCAGTACCAGGAAGTACCTGTTGATGAAAGATAAACAGCCTGCCAGGCTGCAAGTGGTACTACCCTACCAATTGCCTGAAACAATTTTCTGCTTTTGCCAGGAAACAATGCACTTTTTCATTCTTGCTCAGTGTTTTATCCACGGCCAGAACTGGCCTTTGCCTTCATTTTACAGAATCACAGAATCAACTGGGTTGGAAAAGGCCTCTGAGATCATCAAGTCCAACTTTTGACCCAACTCCTTCTTGTCAATTACACCATAGCACCAAGTGCCACATCCAGTCTCTTCTTAAATATCTCCAGGGACGGTGAATCCACAACCTCCCTGAGCAGCCCATTCCCATGTCTGATCACTCTCTCTGTAAAGAACTTCTTTCTAATGTCTAACCTAAACCTCCCCTGGCACAGCTTAAGACTGTGCCCTCTTGTCCTACTGCTGCTTGCCTGGGAGAAGAGACCGATGACCACCTGGCTACAGCCTTCTTTCAGGTAGCGATGAGGTCTCCTCTGAGCCTCCTCC
>VZRE01008838.1:0-10648 GCA_013396775.1 Cephalopterus ornatus
TGAAGCCTAGCCATGATGATGATGACTTTGGGCATTAGGAAGTACTGAAGTGAGGTGTTTGCACGAGCAGAGAATTCCCAGTTATATTTGTCCGAGAACGACTGTGTGTCTGCTGAGCATTTCAGACCTGCCATTTTATGGCCAGGAAACAGTACAGTAGTAGTGCTTTCCAACAATCAAAATCAAAATTCTCACTAAGTCAAGTTTTTCACTGGGGGAATGAAGAGATGTTGGTACTGTTCATCTACTCTACTACATTTTGATAATAAAAATACTTGTGTTATGTACTTCGTCTGCCTATAGACTGGTTGGTAGAATGCAGCTGTGGGGTAAAAAAATAAAATAAAATAAATCAGAGATACCTCTCAAGAGTCAAGATTTCCCAGTCCTAAAGATAGTGTTGCTAAAAGCATACTGCCAACACACAACACTTTGGGGTCAAAGCAGTTCCAAAACAAATCTGTTAGTTTCTCTGCTTCTCTTTATTTCTTCTCTTTATTTATGTGAGGAATTCAGTGATAGCTGATGACAGGGTCATTGTTTCTGTCATGATCTCTGCGAAAGACCTTCAAAGCCTCTTCAAGAAAACATTTCTTTTCCACAGATTGTTTTTATGTTTCATGGATTTATCCTTTTCCCATGGAAAGTATTTATAGTTATAAATAGTGATGAATAGTTTCCTGTTTTCAAAGTTGTATTTATTTCCTCATACATATCTTACGGATGAGGAATCCTATGTTTCATATTGCACATGATTGCTTCAGCAAGAATTAGTACAGATGTAAGTACAGTGCATTTAGAACTTATTTAGAAAGAAGGAATAAAAAAATTGGTTGTGATCCTAGCTAAGTGAAAAAAATACATTCTGTTTCATATGCTGTTGCTTTAACACCAGCTATAAATGTCTTAGAGATAAGGAAAACCAATTAGCAAGAGGTTAGCCTGGGTTCCTGCAAAATAATTTTTGTTTAATCTCCTGCCAAATATTTTGTCATTATTCAATGAATCAAGTAAAAAGCAGGTTGTCTAAAACTCTAATAGTCTGGATTTTCAAGATAATCGGTATTATAATAGACATCAGTCGTTATTTTGTCCTTTTTGCATCACTGCTGCACTAAACTATTTCAATGCTAAGGTAAAACTATCTAATCTAGAATTGTTAAAGTTGTGGGGGTTTTTTGATCAATACTGTCTTCACCTGTGTAATCATCACATGGTGGGACTCTTGAGGATGGTCCTGTGAAGGGCCAGAAGCTTGACTCAATGTCCTTGGGGATCCCTTCCAACACAGCATATTCTGTGATTCTGTGACTCTGTGACCGAAGTCAGGAACGAGAGCTTTAGCTGACCATAAGAGGTCTGTTATCAATTTCTAAATTGTTGCACAGCTCTTCTTTTACTGATAGATTAAAGCTATTACATAACCTCAGTAAAATTGAATAGATGAATTGTAACTGATGTTTTGAGATGAGCATTTTTCTTATAATTAAGTATTCACTTGATATTTAGGAGCAGTAGTGGAAATTTCTGTACCATCATTATTTATCTTTATTTGTAGACAATCATTTAGGACACTCTAGAATTATTTTAAGGACTAATTCAACTCCAAAATAGAAATCAACATAAACAGTATTACTTTAGCATAAAAGCGTTTCTGTTGTCTTCACATTTTAAGACAAAGTTGTACGGTAAAAATCACCTCAATTTTAAGATCAAATTAGGCTTTCTGTGAGTTACACTTGACTTTTCTGATTGGAGGCAGATAAACAGGAATGTGGAAATAATTGGGAACTGCAAATCTGGGAAATTTATGACCATTCTGTAGCCTTTGTACAACAGTCTCTAGCTTTTCAATCAAATGAGGTTCTCACTAAAACAATAAAATAAATAACAAAATATTTGATACTACTTTCTGACATATAGGTATCAGCTCACACTAAAACATGACTCTTAAACTCACATTTTTACACCTTGTGACCTCTTCATAACTTGCTGTAGCAGTGTCACTCAGATTTGACATCTAGGCAGAAAATTAAATTCAGACAGCTAATTAAAAACTAAACCTCACTGAACTGTAGATTTTATTATAAGGATATATTTTGCCACTGCATACAAGCCAAAATACAAATAATTATGTGACATTATGTGAAAGTTCAATGTGATAACTACTATATTTTATAAATTCTGTAGCTTGACATATACAGAGACATCTAAAGTACTACGTTTTCAGTGATTTATTTTCAACTGTATTATTCAATAGCAAGCCTGTGTACACTTCCTGAGAAGAAAACTCATATAATCCTGTTTCTTTGAAAAATGTTTCAGGATATTCTCTGCTTATCAATGAGGACAGGGTTTAATGGGAACTTGATAGAGAAAAAAAAGGTAAAACTGGAGTAATGAAACACTTTGTCTTCAGCTGTAGGAAATTTCATCTTGGATCAATTTTTTTTTTCATGCTAGCTAATCATAATAGCTTTAGCAACCACACTAGTTTCAGGTAGGTATTTTGATTATTTTGAGAAGAATCAATTAAACTGACATAAAAAGTAGTTGGTGAAATGAGAAAACCGGAGAAATTATTTTTCTACAGTCTAGAGCTTACTAGTATTGTATTGCACTATATTTCTGTTTGAACTCAAGTTAGACTCTTCATTTCTTACTTGAGGGATGAAGTCAAGGATGCAAAAAGTCCATTTGATAAAAAAGAAATGTATCATATTATTTATGTCACAAAAAATAAAGAAACTGTAGATCTTAAATCTTCCTGAAATGTTTCATCTTCCCAGAAACCTTACTACGATCTAGTCCTTGTTCAAATAATTGGAATAATTTAAAACTATATTTGTGTAAGATTTTACAATACTGAAGCATGAAACCTGACATTTTAATCAAGTCAATGAAAATAGACTACTATTATGGATTAAATATTTTTAATAGATTTCTATTCTGAATTTAAACAAAATGTTTCATGGTGGGCTGTTATATTTTGAGCCCAATTCTGATTTTTCCAAAATTTCTGGCAGTGTATATTTATCTTATTAAAATTTTAGTATGTGTATTAAATATATATAATATTATTATTTTATTTTATAGTGTATCTTGTTTCTTATAAAATTTTAGCAAATGAACGAAATATGAGATGCATATTTAGGTAAAGTTCGTATGTACCCAAAACCTGAGAAAATGTTGATCATATGGGCAATGATACTTTCTATAACACATATATGCTATATACAAATAGTATCATTTCTTCATCTGCTCTATTGAAAGAGCTGAAGCCTGTAAGAGTGCAGTTTATTGAAAGCTGTTTTTTATACAGTTTTCTTGATCCATGTAAAGATAAATTTTATCTTTTCAGCTTGTCTTTATTTTCTTAGTGAAAAAGCCTTCAAACAATCCTTTTCCATTTTGTTTTTCCTCTTCATTTTAAATATTTACTTGTTATGATATCATATTTCATATATTGTCTTTGACTTAAAAAGTCACAGAAAATAGAATATGTCCTATGCTTGAGGATATAAGATTATTATACAGCTACAATGAGTTTTGTTGTACTGACTGCACACTTTCCTTGAGGTATACATTCTGAAATCATACATCCTGAAAATGGTATTCAATTTTTTTTTCAACCCTGAATTAGCTAATGTTCACGTTACTTCATATTGAGAGAAAAGCATTCATAACATAACCTAGATGTCTAGAAATTATTCCTCTGTGCCAAAATTTTTTGACAAAGGCTGAGAAACAAATTCCAGAATTTCTTTCTGAACAAAGTAATTTCTAAGATGAGCATTGTTACTTTTACTTTCTGTCCTGAAAACAATCAAGTTTTCATCCTCTGGTATGCACTTAAAATCTCAGTTTAAAGTATCACAAAGTAAATTGAATTTCAAATCAGATGAAAAAAGATCAGGAATTCTGCTGAAAATGTGATAATTGAAACAAAATTGTATTTTAAAAGAAAATTATTTGCTTCCTAATATTCTACACTGTTGATTTTCCTTAATCATGGATTGTTGATTCTCCAGGATTTTAAAATCCTTTGCTGTTGAAGCAGCTGTGGCGAAAACCAGTTTCTAGTCATACTACCCTCAATAGATGAAATGGCTTTGTGAACACTAGATTGTGTAGGACACCTCTTTTCCTTTCCAGTAAAAAATATGTATGTTATGGTGCAAAACCTATGGGGAATGTAGGCTCAGTATCAGTGCCTCTAACTTTGGATACCTAGGGACTCTCAGGTGATGAAAGATGGGTGTTTTCAAAATGTGTTTCTTTAGCAGAGAAAACAGAAATACAGTTGGTCTGGGAAGAACATTTTTCCATCACAGTTTTGGCTTTAAAGTCTTACCAGTTTTCACATCACAGACCCTTTCATGAAACTGAGCCTTGAAGACATCGTCTATAATACCTACTGTGGAGAATTTCACAGTGTGCTAAAAATGGCCAAATTTTGCTTTGGTTACGTCTTGTAAATCAATCTATATTATTTTAAGTTAAGTCTTCTCCTAAGTATCATATCTAAAGAGTACTACAGTGAATCAGATTACAGGGACATAGATAAGGACTGAGATGGCAAATCTGACTGTGAGAAATGCAGATCTAACGTGTGTGTGGGGGAAAGATTAGTGTTTTCTCATTAAATATACTTAATTTTTAAAACTCAATTTCAAATGCATATCAAAAATAGATTTTCCTACTGCTCATCCTCCCACTTCCTCAATTCCCAAAGTCAAGTTTAGTTTTCTTGCTGCCATCTTAGAAGGTTCTTTTGTCTTACTTTCTGTCTACTAAAGGTAAGGAAAATCAATATACTCCTTCCTCATAAATCTATGGGACAACTATCATTCAAATTTGCCTGAAAGAATATTGATTTCAGAAGATTTTTTTTCCCCTCAAAATTTGAATTTTTTATTTTTTTTTTTAACTGTTAAAATTCTCTTTAACTCTTTTTGATTCTTTCTTCTCATGTTTTCCAGGTTTCATTGCTTATCTAAGACACTATTCTCCTAAGGTTTCTTGTCTCAGTCCTTATCACAGAGGCCTAAATGACTGAGGTCTTGGATTCCAGAAAGTGTACTCCCCAGCTAAGGACATTAAAAGCCTGTGCTTTTTGTCAATAACTGTAAAATGAAGCAAAACATGGTAATAACGGTATTCCCTCAAGAATTGTGTTCTGTAGTCCAAGATAATTTATTTTGATTTTGAAGGCAATGTGCTGATTTTGGCTGGGATAGAGGTTTGGATATTGTATCTTCATGGAAAGGACAGTCAAGCATTGGAAAAGGCTGCCCAGGGAAGTGGTGGTCACCATCTCGGGAGATATTTAAAAGACATGTAGAAGTGGCACTGAGGGACATGGTTTAGTGGTGGACTGGGAAGTGCTGGGTTAATGGATGGAATCTGTGACCTTAAAGGTCTTTTCCAGCCTAAATGATTCTATGATTGTATTGATATAAAATATTTACTTTTTACTGGGAAATATCCTTAAGAAAATTTTTAATGCAGGGAAACTTTGTAAGGTTGTGAGAAAGACAAGAAAGCTCTGAAGAAGTTGTTTAAAAAGACTGGGTTTTTTATTGCCTACTTTAGGAGTCTCTAAGATTAATTTTAGCCTAAATTAATAGATTAATAGATTCATTTAAAAATATATTAAGACTAAAAAGCTTTGTACACAAAAAGTAAAATGGTCTCAGTTAAAAGATAAACTCATGTCTCACTGGATGAAGGTAAAACTAGAAAATTATCTGAGATATTAGCATGAAGAAAGAAAAAAAAAAGTAAAAATCCTACTTTAAAGACTGTTTCTATTTTCCACATGGAGAAAGATAATTAAAATATGCTAAATAGTAATATCTTCTCCTTATAAAAAAGACTAGTTATGGTATTGTGCTAATGAAAGGATGATAAAAGCTAATTTTGAATTAAGCCACGCATGAAAGAAGGATGTTTGTTTTCTTCATGAAGTGTTGGAAAAGAACATTAAAATTTCTACTTGAGCTGAATAAGACGTTTCCTTGGCCTTCAATCCTTATTTTAACTGCACTCTTCGCTTTCACAAACCAACAAAAAGGCAGGCAACTAACACGACAAAAAAAGTTAAACTTCTAAAACAGGATCAAGAGGAAGTGACTTTCCATTTCATAACTTCACAGTGATTAAATATGATTAGATGAAGCTGTAACACATGGAGTGTATTTAAACTAATATTTTCTTGAAAAAATCGAATGGGGATATTAAAATATTGTCACTGAAGATACTAACATTGTTAATAATCTTCTGGTTTCTCTCTATTTTAAAGAAAGAACATGAACTAATCTCACAAAAATATAAAGAATAAATTAACATTTTATATTCTTTCTTGAAACATATCTATTTACTTCCTCTTATCCATTATATACTTAATTGCATAAATTAACCTTTATGGTAGGATTCACCTAAGTCTTTCCATTAAGGTAGGGTTCAGTCTGCAGAATGTTAGAGGCTGGATTCATTAGACCTTCTACAAGTAAAACAAAATATCATAGGTACAGTTTCTACTCTCCCTCTATGAAACCCAGATTTGTTTAGCCCATGTGTCTATCATTTAGATGTTGACTTGAGGGTGAAATGAACCAGTCCACGGCCAGAGTAATTGTACTGACTCTATCTTCACTGACTGTAATGAGGACCCAGGCAGACACATAAGAAGCAGACATTTTCTTTCCAGTTGCCTAGGACTTAGTCCAGATGAATGTGTGCCAACACATCGTAAAGCTAGGTATTTAATCTAAGATTGTGCAGGCATCTTCTAGACACTGAAGACAGCTAAGATAATACCACTTTGAGGATATATGACAGAATACGCCAGATCATTACCTATGACTGGTCACTTTATATCTTAGATAGTTGTACTTAGCATTAACTAAAGCATTTAATTACATTCTTATATGGTTTTATGATAGTCTGCTTAAATTATACACTTCCAGGACTTGTTATTATTCTGAGAAATATAGTATAAAGTGCCTTGAAGGAGAAAATTACAACAGTTTTTACTGGAGATCCCCACAATGAAGACTAGAGAGAAAAAAAAAAAGGGGAGGAAAGAAAAAAAAGAAAAGAAGAAATTATTATTTATTGGTCAGTGGTTTTCATTTTGTTTTCTCTCACAAGAAAATAGACTAATGTGATCACTAACTGTGATCACTTTCATTGTTTATAGCTGTGGTATGTCCTCTCAAGAGCACTGCTAGAAAATCCAGGCTGTTAACACAACTGAATGTATATTCATTAATTTACTTCATGGAACAAAAGAAATGTTCACCATGTGGCTTTTTTCTTTCTAATTATAGATTTTTTTTCATACCTAAGATTACATTTCTCAAGAGTCAAAAAGACTCCAAATAAAACATGGATAAGAATTCTTCTTCCTTTCACTCAGAATTCATTCTTGCATGATACTCAAAACTATTGACCCTATCTTCTAGGTAGAAATGAAATACACCTCTTAGGTAGTATGAGAAAATCAAGAAATTATCTCCAGACTAACAGGGTTATATTCTCCTTTAGAATCTTCATACAGATACATGTTTGCAAAATCTAAAGACAGGTATTTCACTGGAAAATATATACATTTTCTCTTATGTCTAGTGGACAAATGCTGTAATCTCTTTCATAATATAGGGACAGCACAGAAGTAGATTCTAAAGGGATGACAAATTCATGCAAATGGCTTTATCTTTTTGAGTGCTTTTCAGTCTCAAAGGAGTCATCTCTATGTCAAATGAAGTCAAATGCAAAGGAATATCCAGAACAGAAAACTAAGATGTGTATGATTATAAAATAAATAAAGGAATGATCAATACTTTCCACTCAATATGTTTTTGATGGAACAGCAAAAGCTTGAAAATGTTATTATTTTACATCTGACAATATTCTTAGAGCAATTTGCAGTTGTTCATTTTTTAAAGGCTTCAATAATACCATGAGTTGCATAATCAGCATATGTTCCAGTATGTGTTTTGATTTGGACATCAAATGGGACAAATAAAAATATTCCAAAATGTGTTTGAGGTGCAGACATTTACTGATTATTGCCAATGAAAGTTATGACATCCTCAGAAATTAATTTAGCTATTTGATTATTCATATTTACGTCTCCTGTGATGACATCAAAGGAATGTATTTCAAAATGAACACACTCATAAGCTTAAATTTCTACAGGTGCCAAGGATGGAGTTAATTAATATTTAGGTGAATGTGAACCTGTTGAGAAATAATCACTTTTAGAAGTGTGAAATTAGAGTGACAATAAGAAATGTATTCTACCTATGTATTACATTTCTACATAGATCAAAATCCTTGAAGGAGGAAAAAAAAAGAGAGAAACACAGGCAACAATGCAGTGAGCTACTAGTGGATACAGCTGGAAGCACATTTATACATTTAAGTATTGTTACAACCTTGTTCTGGTTCTACAGTGGGGAAAAGATACTCCCAAACCGCCTGCTGGAGAAAAGAATGTAAAGCACATTTAATGCTGCATGATGCAACTGTAGCTAAGTAACGTAGTTCAGAGAGTTTGTAGAATCTCCAGCTTCTAGATACACAAAACTCAATTGGACATCATCATTAGCAACCTGCTGCAAGTGACTGCTTTGAGCAGCAGTGGTTGCCTGGGCAATTCCAGGAGGTCCCTGCCAACCTCAGCTACTCTGTGATTACATAGCTCTGACCGCACTGAGGACATCTGCTGGGTGAGCATTTGGTTTTACAGAAAAGACAATTATAGGATATTGGTACAACCCATGCAAATTTTTAATAAGATCTAGCTTCTGAGCATTGCATAACACGTAAGTGAAATGTGAATAACCTCGAGTCTTTTGATCTACAGCAGAGATTTCATGTCATTTGGTTTAACAGAATAGATAGATCATATATTGACTATAGTATATGTCACACCTGATGGCAGAAAAGGAAACATCTGACTCCAGAGTCTTGAGTTCTACCTGTTAAGTAAAATGGTTCAGAATTAATATCTTATATCTCTACATACTAGTACTTATTTTTCCTGTCAGTTTAGCGTCCATTCAGGTAGGTTTGTTTCTCTCTGAAAACCAGTCCTACGCTCTTTGATTTTAGTATAAATCTCAGGGATTTGAAAGTAAGTGGAATAAAAGTCTATAAATTCAAATATTCCATCTAGTCCACTATTTTCCCTGCAATATACATGTTAACCATTTTACCCTTCTTTTTTTTTCAGAAACCTGCAGGAACTGTAATATGTGAAAGAGTCTTCTCTTAGAAAAGCACATGTTCAGAGCAATTTGCAGAGGTCTCTTGTATATTAACTTGTGAACTCAAGTGAAGAATAAGATCTTTACAGGTTCCTGCCAATCTGCTCTACACATGCTTTCCTGTGCAATGAGATCTTTCAAAGACAAAAGGCCTGACAAGAGGCCTCCTCTCTGATTTCAAGTCCATTCTGCACAGTCTCATGTGAATAAGCGCTTGTTGATATATAACCAACTGTATTTTTAAAAATATAAATATTACCTTCCACAGGTTCAGAAAATACAGAATTTATTACAAAAAAAAAAATCATAAATTACTTTGATTGAGGAAGAAAGCTGACATTCATAATTTTTAACCCACACATACTGTAGCAGACTGCTGCAATTATAAATTATTACGGAGGCTTATTCTGAGAAGCATCAGGCAAGGTGAATGATAAATGATGCTTATTACCCTGATTTTAATAAACAATATCCATTTTTCTATTCCAGTTATGATATTGATAATTGCATCATTCTAATGTCTTTATCTGTTCATTTGTGAAGCTTTCCTTGGAAAGCATTCTCACAAAGAACAGAAATCAAAATTGAATGAAAATCCAAGAAAATGTACCAAAACAAATTTCTGTAGAAATTAATCACTGAACTGAAATGGTAAATGTTTGTTTTGAAGAAACTGGGTTGAAAATGGTTTTCTAAATTTTTCAGGATGTCACAACATACAGATACATGTGAGACATATAATAGTATAGAACAAATCCTAATAGAAAATATTCCAAAAATTTTGGGTGATAACACGATGCTTAGTATTCCTCTAGGCCCAAAATCCAAGAGGATTTTGTCTGGACACTCAGAAAGAGTTCTGAATGCTGTTGACTTAGTGATGCAAAGAATTCAACATTAGTATGAGATGGTAAAATATCTGAAGCTATTTTCTTTCACCTCATTGTTTAGCATAGATTACATATGTATGTAAGATACATTTATTTATGTGTTTTTGCTCATGGCAGTGGTGTTTAAGCTTATTCTTTTGATTTAAGCTTATTCCTTTGAATTTTACTGTACTGCTTTGTCATGGTTTAAGCCCAACCAGCAACTAAGTACATGCAGCTACTCACTCACTCCCTGACCAGTGGGATCAGGGAGAGAATCAGAAAAGTAGAAGTGAAAAAAACTGCGGGTTGAAATAAAGACAGTTTAACAGGTAAAGCAAAAGCTGCACATATAAGCAAATCCAAACAAGGAATTCATCCACCACTTCCCCTGGGCAGACAGGTGTTCAGCCATCCCCAGGAAAGCTGAGCTCCATCGCCTGTGAGGGTGACTTGGCAAGACAAACATCATCACTATGAACACACCCCACACCCCACACC